>CABHPH010131191.1:8626-61828 GCA_902168325.1 Peromyscus nudipes | reverse complement strand
AAAGACCAAGTAACATATAAAGGCAAACCCATCAGAATAACACCAGACTTCTCAATAGAGACTATGAAAGCTAGAAGGTCCTGGACAAATGTTATGCAGACACTAAGAGACCACGGATGCCAACCTAGACTATTATATCCAGCAAAACTCTCAATCACCATAGGCGGAGTAAACAAAATATTCCATGATAAAACCAGATTTAATCAATACCTATCCACAAACCCAGCCTTACAGAAAGCACTAGAAGGAAAAATCCAACCTAAAGAAGCTAAACACACCCATGAAAACCCAGGCAATAGATAAACCCACACCAACATCTGAAGAAATAGAAGGGACAAATTCCTCCCCAGAAAATGCATGACCTATGAAAGCTGCTAAGAGTTTGAGGCAGATTCGGGAAGAAAGCAAGCCCCTACCTCCAAAGGCAACTAGCAGAGGAGCAGAGCAGCCTGGGATGTCTGGGGCTCTGCATCTGGGGGGAAGGGACAGTGCAGGGTGAGAATAAAATCAGTGGGAGAGGGGTTTCTCTGAAGGAGCTGTGGAAGGGCTGTTGTGGGTGCTGACTATTAGCTCTAAACTTTCTGTCTAGTTAAGAGTTAAAAAAAAATCAAAAGCAGACTTTGAATTTGTGGGTCCTCTGTTAGTCCCAGGAGAATGAATGTTGTTACTGTATGGTTCCTCATAGCTGACTCCTTATTTTTATCTGGTCTTGTGAAAAAAAGATGAGGTATTCTATCAGAATATATGAAGGTGACAGTTCCATAGTTATTAACCACGAGAAGTAAACTCAAACAAGTAAATGGTTCATATGAGATATCTTCTTTGTTTTGGTAATTAACATTTCCACTATTCTCTAAAGCTTATAAGTTTCTGTGTTTTATAATATTTGAAGTGATATTTCTTACAAATCAGTTTAACAGTTACAATATAATAATTTAAGATTCTCTACCTCTCTGTTCCATTATTCAAAAGTATTGTAAATTTTTGTCTAATTTTGAACTGGTTCTCATTGATGATACATTCATCATTAAGACTTAATTTGTTTCTGTGCACTTTTTTCTGTTTTGAAGTTGAAATAAAATTAAAAAAAAAAAAAACCTATGCCGGGCGTTGGTGGCGCACGCCTTTAATCCCTTCACTTGGGAGGCAGAGCCAGGCGGATCTCTGTGAGTTCGAGGCCAGCCTGGGCTACCAAGTGAGTTCCAGGAAAGGCGCAAAGCTACACAGAGAAACCCTGTCTCGAAAAACCAAAAAAAAAAAAAAAAAAAAAAAAACCTACCGCCAGGAGAATTTAGTAAGGTAACTTTTTATCTGATCCTTCCCTTCCCAATGTGATATGTCACTCTATCATAGAGCATTGAGGGACCTATACATTCCTTAATTCTTCTCCTTTATCTAGGATAGAAAAAGAGATAGAAACCTTTCATTTGTATCAGATATCATTATGCATAAAATTCTAGAGCATTGGGATGAACTATAAAACATTTAGATCATTAGTAACTACACAATCTATCTTGAAATGGAATAGTTCTTGATAAAATGCTGCAAATCAGACTATAATACTCACGTTTCTCTCATTAAATTATACCATAATAGGAAGTTCATTTTATCACTTAGATTTTAATTTTATACTTTCAAGAGATATAATACTAAATACTTTATAGAACCATTATGCTGTGAAAATAAACTGTGTTCCTATAAAAAAATGTTTTGTTTTTGTTTTTGTTTTTTTTAATTTATTTTATTTTATTTTACAATATAATTCAACTTTACATATCAGCCATAGATTCCCCTGTTCTCCCTCCTCCCGTCCCCTCCCCCGCCCCCCGGCCCACCCCCCATTTCCATCTCCTCCAGGGCAAAGACTCCCCTGAGGATTGAGATCAACCTGGTGGACTCAGCCCAGGCAGGTCTAGTCCCCTCCTCCCAGGCTGAGCCAAGCATCTCTGCTAAGCCCCAGGTTTCAAACAGCCAATTCATGCACTGAGCACAGGACCTGGTTCAACTGCCTGGATGCCTCCCAAACAGATCAAGCCAATCAACTGTCTCACCCATTCAGAGGGCCTGATCCAGTTGGGGGCTCCTCAGCCATCGGTTCACAGTTCATGTGTTTCCATTCGTTTGGCCACTTGTCCCTGTATTCCATCCATCCCTGGTCCCAACAACTCTAGCTCACATAAACCCTCCTCCTTCTTGCCAATTGGACTCCCGGAGCTCCACCTGGGGCCTGACCGTGGATATCTGCATCCAGTTCTCTCAGTCATTGGATGGGGTTTCTAGCACGACAATTACGGTGTTTGGCCATCCTATCACCAGAGTAGGTCAGTTCGGGCTATTTCTCGACTATTGCCAGCAGTCTATTGTGGGGGCATCTTTGTGGAATTCTGTGGGCCTCTCTAGAGGAACTTTGAAAGAAAATATCATTTTGTGTAAATACTAAGTGCATAATACATATTTAGATTTCATATGTCTAATATGATAGATAATTGGTGACATAGGTAGCTAACTAAACCGTAATCTGTGATAAGGGTAAAATTCATTCCAAAGACTTGATATGTAAGGATGTGAGATATCATCATCATCATCATCATCATCATCATCATCATAATATATTAATTAAATATTAAGAAGATAATCATTTACATGTTAGAATAAGTTAAGTACATTTTCACAATAAACATTGCTTAGTATTTATTTAAGGCAATACCTCATCTACAATTAAATATGTACCCGATGATATTTCTATTGAATAGCATTAAATTAGAGCATTAAGAGCAATAAGCAATAACAAAGATAACAATGCTAAATCCTTAAAGCCTCTAGTCTATACATAAAAGGCCATTGACATTCTTGTCTGGTAAACTACAAAGAGATTCTGCTTCTTGCTTATGTCTTGAGTACTAATGCTTCCTTTGGCTTTCCTTCCTCTGTCCTCCCTCCCAATCCATTTCCCTTCGGTTTCTGTTAAGAAAAGGGCAGGCCTCCCATGGATATCAACAAAACATTGCATATCAAGTTGGCGTAAAACTAAGCACCTCCCTTGTGTTAAAGCTGGGCAAGGCAACCCAGTATAAGGACTAGGTTCCCAATATCCAGCCAAAGAGTCAGAGACAGCCCCTACTCTCACTGTTAGGAGTCTCTCAAGAAGGCCAAGCTACACAACGGTCACATATATGTACTAGGCTTCTTAAGGTTTTTGCATGATTTTTTTTTCTGAAATTTCACTAAACTTGAAATTTGTGGTTAAAGTCAACATTTGGGAAGAAAAAACCCATTTTTCAAAAAGTATAGACAGAATGGTAAAGTGAAATAAGTATGCAAGAAACATACCAAAGGGCATATTCACACGAATGCTATGTATTGCAGCAGTCAGTAGTTTCTGATATTTGTGATACTTTTAAACTTTCTGTATACTTGTATTTATACCCATGATTTTCAGGTAATCTCTTCAAGTTGATGTATCTGCTTATATAGTAAATCCTTTCAGATATAAATTATATACTAGGGCTCCACTGACCCTGTGTTAAAGTTCATTTGAGTTATTAACGGAGCACATACCCAAAATACTTACTTAGAAGATTGTGGCATGCTTGTAAGCACTGACCACTCCTGTACTCCAAAGTCCTGTTACTTCATCTTCAACCAGGAAAGCTTTTTCAGCTTTGAACATCATTGAGCCCGTACTTTCATTTAAGGGAATGCTAGAGTCACTCATATTCCTTAAGGCCACTAGTCCTGCCATGAAACACACACAAAGTATCAAGCAGACACAAACCTCCCAAATGCATCTGAGTTCAAGGAGTATTTCTAGAATGTAATGTGTGTGTCTGTGAGCCACAGAAAGGCTCTTCACCTGACAGGGCCATATATGATTGTTAATTCTTGGAAATAAACATAAAGAAAAATCAATATCCATTTTTATTTCATTTCCTCTTTCTTCACTCTCAAGTGGAGAAAGTAGTCTTAAATACTCTACATGGTTGTCTTATTTATTTCTTTGGTTTATTCTGACAGTCTTTCTATGATTTGTGCTGCAAATCTATTTTGAAAATGAATTCCTGGATTTGATCATTGTTCACAATAATTTAAAAAGTTTTCTTTGGAGACTGTGTGAAAATCAGTCTCTTTCATATAACAGCAAAGTATTCATTCTTCATCATTAAGAATGGAAATCAATGTTTTTCACAGTTCTAAATCTGTTTTGGGAGTTTGTAAAAACTTACTTTTAATTCCACAGGCCAGGGGCAGAAAGTGAAAGTTTACATTGCTAACAATTTTCAACATGATGTTGATGCTATTCATTCAGCATCCACACTAAGAATTTTTGATTAGCAGTGCTGTGTGCTTCTCTACCTTGACAACCCACTTGAAGAGATACAATGATCATTGCCAGTATCTACTTACCTTTCTGGCTATTGTGTTACACTCAAGACGTCCAAGTTGAGACTTGATTCATCTGTGACAGTGTTAACACTAAGTCTACAAGCCATTTGGCCCATAAGCTTCAGCAGTGTAGACTTGAGATGTTTTGTTATTATCATTGGTTTGTGTTTTAATGATTAGGAGTGTTAAATATCTGGCTATGGCACAGAGTTGTTTTTCATTTCTATTTCTAGATGCTTGATGTAACCTTGTTAATTATGTTTGAAACATGACAGAGTATTACTTAAAATATCAGGGATTTGTTACATTAAGACCAACACAGAGGAACATTTAAAAATTCCAATAACTCTTTTATTTAATTTAAAAATTGTTTTTTTGGTTTCTGAGAATTTTGCATGAATATTTCCCATTTTCCTTCTCCTTCCAATTCCTCCCATGTGCACTCCCTCCTCAAACTCATGACCACTTTCTCTTTAATGATTATTGTTACACATATATGTAACAGTATAAATACAAACATCACACATATGCATGAAAATGTATAAATACAACCTGATGAGTTCATTTAGGGTTGCCATATGTATTTAGTACTTAATTCTTGGGACTGATGAACCTGTCAGGGGGCTTGTCCCTGGAGAAGAATGATTTTCCCTCATTATAAACTATTCATTTCTGGTAACTCTTCATCTATGGTTGGATGGTTGTGAGAATTCTCCCCTCCATGTAGGCATGTCAACTGATGTTGTTGTTCTTCAACATCAGTTTAGGAAGCCATATTTTTGGTATTTCATGGATGCAGCTTTCCTTTTATATATTAAAGACACAATGTGAAATTTTGTAGCAGTGTCCTGGTTCTCTGGCACTTTAACTCTTTCCACCCCATCTTGAGTTATATTACTTTAGGTATAGGGGTTGTATTGTAGATATAGTAATTGGGGCCGGGCATCACATGGTCAATTGTTCTCTGCCTATTTAATAGTTGTAGCTTTCTTTAATGGTCTCTATTGTCTGTAAAAAGAAGCTTCTTTGTTGGTAGATGAGATCTACACTTATCTGTGGCTATAAGATTAAGTATTTAGGGGCTGGGTGGTGGTGCACGAGGCCAGCCTGGTCTCCAAAGCGAGATCCAGGAAAGGCGCAAAGCTACACAGAGAAACCCTGTCTCGAAAAAAAAATTAAGTATTTAGAATGCAGCTCAAAATTGTACTCATTTACAGTACCTGACATAATTTGCCTCCCACTTACTGGGCCTTAAGTCCAACAGAATGGTAGCTGTGTACCCTCAGGATATAAGTGCCACTATTATACCTTTGAGGCTATATTGTCACTCTGATCATAGCTGATGTTTGAAGACATTAGAGCTGAATAAAACTTTTGATTTCCTTTCACCACTGGCAACTTGCTTAGCATCTTTCAAAATTCTTAGAGCTAGTCCTCAGGAGGAAGCTTCCAGGTTGGCTCTAGCTCAGTTCCTCCAAGTTCTGTGTCCACAGTGTGTGGCATCTTCAGCAACAGGGTTTTATTTTCAAGTTTTAGGAGACCGGCACAGGCAACGGCAGTATCCTGACCCACAGCTTGAAAGGTGGTTTCT
Organism: Peromyscus nudipes; assembly: GCA_902168325.1. Lineage (NCBI taxonomy): Eukaryota > Metazoa > Chordata > Mammalia > Rodentia > Cricetidae > Peromyscus > Peromyscus nudipes. The sequence goes on along the minus strand of CABHPH010131191.1, from coordinate 55,854 downwards.
ACAGCACTGGGGTTTTGTTTGATAGTCCATGGCTCTTGGGGAAAGCGTTATTTCCCTGTGTGATGCAACTTCACACACACATACACCTTAAAAGTACATCCCCATACACATGTATGCACACATGTGCATACATATATGAACACACACATATACACATACAAAGTCAAAATGAATTTTTACCTTACTTGTTTTCATTCATCTTCACTCTATGTAAATTCTCTTGAGTACTCAAAGTATCCTTTCACTTTTAAACAGTTCTTGTGTTCAAGGTTTAAAAAACCACAACCATCATTTTTTCCAAACTGTGATTATTAAATATAGTTAGTCATGTACTTTGAGTGAAAAAGAAAGAGAGAGAGAATAAAAGGAAATTGGAAGTGTTAAGAATCTTATCCATTAGTCACATCTCCTTTTTCTCCTTGTTCTTATCACTGCATAATGTCTCTGCGTTATGTATTTTTTTGAAGACAGAGAATAAAGGGAAATTGAACTTAGGCCTTTTCTGTTCAGTAGAAGTGAATTAGAGTAAGGCAGATTATCTCACGGAAATGTCATATTTCTCTCTTCTAAAAATGGTATGATTATGGCTAAAAATTAAAGATGATAAGTTGGTTATTTAGATCACCAACTATTTTAATGGTTACAATTAATGCTGTCATGAGGGATTCAGGTTGAAATTCTTTTAAATCAATATTTTTAACATCACCAGCCTGTTATTGGGCTACTGAACCTATACAGGCTAAGTATAATGGTTGGAGAAACCTATTTGCATAGTTAATTATAATTTATGAGTCACTAAAATAGTAAAGTATATGTGTGATATATATTACAAAATATGTGTGTTTAGTATTCTAGTACTTGTTTGAATGAAATAAAGAAAAACCTTAATTTTTAAGTAAAATAGGACAAAACATCAAATTCTTAGGCCTATAAAATACATTTAGGAAATTCCATGACCTTTCCCATATATACCTAATATTCTTAAACTCACTCAACCTCTATTTAATGACTTTATTTAATATAAGGAAATCAGTAAATAACCAAGTAAAGTTTTTGGTGACTGTTAGCAACAATTTTCTCTGAGATAAACCTCCATCTTGGAAGGAAGCTTGTTAAAACAAAGGAAAGGAAGGTGAAACCTTATATACTGCAGAGAAGATTGTTAAGCTCAGGAAATAAGACAACTCAGAGTTGAAACTGACCAGAACCAATAGGCCCTTCCTCCAAATATACTTGCAAGGGCTACCGAGAGACACTTTCAGACAAACTGAGCCTCCTGAAAGGGGTTCAGACCACCAAACTGTCTGGACAAAAGCAGAGATGATCAACGGCTAGTAGACTCTAAGACAAGCTGAGCTGCCTTGAAGGAAGAGACGGTAATAAAAGTGCCTGGAAGAGGCTCAGATCAAGCGAAGAAGTCACTCCAGCTTACAGGTGGTGCAGTGAACTCCGGTTTTCCACCTTTCCTGAGTTGTCACCCAGGCTGTGGTAAGTTTTGGTGATAAAAGCTGTCGTCTTATTTCTGCTCCTTTAAAGACCCTTTCATCAACATTCCTTTAAGTAACCCCATGAAACCCATTGATTCACCAAGGTGGACTTTGGTGATATCCATATTTCGGTCTGTTGTTGGTTCCCTATCTGTGGAGAGCATATTTCAGTTCTTGTCTCCCCAGGCACAATGTCACAGTAGCCACAGTAAATATTTTAATTATGACAAAAACCTCAACCATGATCATTTAATACAGCACCAGAAATTTAAAAATAAAAAACCCTACAAATTGCAAATAAAAAAGCACTAAATGAAACATAAAATGGTAAATAGTATAAATTGTTAATGGAATGGAAGATAAAATTAGCATTCCACAATTTTCATTAGCCACTGTTTAAAAACTGTAGTACGTAGGTAGCTTCATAGTAATAAATTGGTTGTTGATATAACTGGACAGATAACAATGTTATTGAGTTAGATTTTTTTCAACTGAAGTTGAGTAGACAACAAAGCAAAAGTAAAGCCCTAAATGTATTGCTGTTACTTTTTCATTAGAAATGGCAAGAGTGGGTACATAATGGAGATCTGCTAAGCTGAGCTAGTTATAGTATCTTCTTGTTAGTAATATCCAGACTCAAGGGAAAAGTGGGGCACTGAAAGGCAAGTATACCAGAATTTAATTTAATCTATAAATACATCAAATAATCGCACCCAGAAAAGTTGGACCTGCTCTGTCTGGACCTCTCTTTTATCCTTCTGTCTCTGTCTCTGTCTCTGTCTCTCTCTCTCTCTCTCTTTCTCTCTCTGTCTCTGTCTAATACAGACTTTCTTGTGAGATTGAGTTCTTTGAAGACTTAAGCAATAATGAGCATAAATATGCTAATTTAATGAATCTTTCACTTACTATAGACTCAATGGGCCACTCTCTAGAGTGATAGAACAACTCCTTCTCCATTGTAAGTTCTCTCACTAACTTCATTCTCTCACTTCTCTCACACTAGGGGAGGGATTCTCAATTATGTTTAGACTGAGGAGCATTTAGATCCTGAAGCTGCATGGTCCATTTCTACCTTTTTTGTAGCTGACCATAGAACATTACCTCTGACTGTTGTGCATGTATGCCCTGATGACACTTTGCTTTGAAAATATAAGATATAGACTTTTATAAAAATCATGATAGTATATTTTAATGTTTTGTATTAGTTCATCTCAGTTAGATTTGATAATTTCAAATTGAACTACTAATGATTACATCATTTAGACAATACTACACTACAGAATGATATTAATATGTTAATAAATATTTATTTTCTTTCTGTAGCCTTGGCTGGCCTGAAACTTACTATCTAGACCTGGCTAGCCCCACAGTCAGAGAGATTTTTCTGCTTCTTCCTCTAGCTCCTGATTGTTGGCCTTAGAAGGCATGTACTACCATGCCTACATACAAGTGTGCTTTCTTAAGACACCAAAGAGCTTCTCTCCCCCTTTATTATTCCTATATTCATTTTGGCATAAACGTCTCTGTAGTGGGTAGCCATTCCAGCTTTGACCTGGAAGTATCACCCCCTCTGAGGCTTCGGTAACTGTCACGCCTACAGGGCAGAGCCGAGAGAGGACCCTGAAGACCCGAGATCTGGATGGGCAAGCTCTCTTGGTTCCTGGATCCTGGATGCTGGAAGTAGACAGAGCAGAGTTCTCCAGAGAACACTGCCAGACTGCGCTGCACCTTTCTCAGACGCTGCAACCTATCCTTTTACTTGTGAGTTACCCCACAAAATAAACCTCTCTTTTAACTATGTGGAGTTGCCTTAAAATATGCCTATCTGAGTTGAGGATTTTAGGCTTTGTACCTCTGATCACAAAAACAAAGTAGTTTAGATTAAAGCACAATATAGCTTCAATCACAAGTAGACTGCTATTACAGTCTTTTGACCATGCAGCATTTTTGATACAGTGTCTAAGAAGTTGAGCACAAGTTAACAGAATGCTGATTAATTATCTGCTTAATTATATTTAAATAAGTCTTATTGTTTATTTATTCTCACATTTCCACATTAGAGATAATTATTGCCATAATTTTGAAGACAAAGGTTAAAGGTCCCAGGTTCTTCTGTGGAAGCTGCTGAAATTGTATATGTGTGTGCATGTGAGTGTGCATGTGCATGTGTGTTTTTAATGTGAGTTTTCCCCCATATATAAGAATGCCTTCTGTTGAACCCCATGTTAAGAATGCAAATCATAAAATATAATGCTTATGAAATACTATATATTTAGTCCCATCTTAAAACTTCACTGTGAGAATTAACTTACAAGTATTTTGAACACTCAAACCTTGATATTTTGAATAATCAAAACTTCATAACAAGAATGTACCAACAGCACTATGGCATGATTTTATTATTAGAGCCACTGTACCACAAACACTTCCCTGCTGCAGGTGGGCAGATGGTTTGCTATATTATGGCTACTATACACCATAGCACAAATTGAGAAGCTTGTAAACAACAGAAATATATTTCTTAGACTTGAGCAGTCTTTGAAACCCAAGATCAAGACACTTGCTAATTAAATAAGGACCCATAGACTGGTCCATAAAATCACAGCCTCAACCTTCTTTCTATAATAAAACTACTGTTCCTAAAATAGAGCCCAGTGGATTTAATCATTTCTCAAAGCCTAATTCTTAATACATTTATTTTGGGGGTTTCCACATATGTATTATTCAAGTTTTCAAACATTGAAACTATAGGCGAAGATGAGCCCATGTCTAACACATTAATTCATACTGATGCACCTAGCACCTAGTGATGAACAAAGAGAGGTTTTTTTTTACAAGGAAAGGATAAATGAACCAAGGCACATGAAAAGAGAAATGCCAAATATGAGATTCCAAAGAATAAAATTAAGAATGGTGGTAGATAACAAAAGTCAGAATTGAAACAACTGGGTGAATTAAAAAATGGAGGGAAAGTTTGCTCTGCATCCAAATGAACTGGAATAGATGCTTGGCAATTAATGTTGTCTGCTTTCTCAACACTCTTCAGTGGGAAATATGACCTTCCAAATTATGAACCTGAATAAAATTGTGCCATGAATCCCTGGTATCTGGAGCGTTATCCTTCATTTCATGTGTCAAACCGACTGGGCTTCAGGATGTCCAGAAATTGTGTCAGCATTATTCTAGGCATTTGTCTGAGAGTGTTTCTGGGTAATACTAAGCTGTGGATGAGGAGGCTGGGTAAAGTGAATTGTCCTGCCTAACATGACATGATCCCACACAGTCAACATAGGAAACAGGTAAAGCAGAGGATGAGTGAGAGGACATTCCCCGAGTGAACTCAACCACATTGACTTTCCTGGCTTTTGAACTGGGCAGGAACTACAAATCAGCTTTCTTGAGTATCTGGTTTGCTGACTACAGACCATTAGACATTTTAAAATCTCCAAAGCCATATTAGACAATTTCTTATAATAAATTAAATTCAAGATAGATAGACAGACAGATAGACAGACAGAAAGATAGACAGACAGAAACAGGTACATTCATTCTTACATATATACTACATGGATAGATACTCAGACATGACATTTGGAAATAAATCTTTGTGGTTTATTTTATTTTTGTCTATCTGTCTGCCTCTATCATCCATCTATCTTTCTATCTATCTTCTATCATCTATTACCTATCTATTTATCACATTAGCATTGTTTTTCTGGAGAACTGTAATGATATTTTGCACCCCTAAATAAGTTTCTTTACAAAAATGATCAAAAAATGTAAAAGAAGCTTTGCAACTAGTAGATGGACTCTGGGTAGAAAGAAGCTGGCAGTGCATGCTAAAAATATGGATACTACAGCAATTTGGTTAGTCATGGGAAAAAAATAAAAAAAGTACTAGAAACTAAAATTTATCCCTAAAAGAAATCAGCAAAAGCCTTACATGAACTATGTTCTAATGTTTTATGGAAGGTGGATCTTATGAAAATTAAAATAGAAATTTAGCTGAGAAGAAATCTAAAAGTATTGAAGCAACAACTTGATTCTTTCTGGTTAGTTATAGGAACTACAAGAAAGAAAGACCAATTGAAAAATGAGTTAGCAGCTAGAATAGTGACTTAGTGGGTAAAGTGTTTACTGTGCAAGCATCAGGACATATGTCTGTCTGTATTCCTAGCTCCCAAGTAAAGGCCAAGTTCATAAGCAGTGTTACAGGGGGTGGGAGTTAGAAAGAGGTATTTGGAGCTCATTTGCCAACCAGCCCATACAAATTAGTGAATTCCACATTCACTGACTGACCTTTTGTCAAAAATTAGGGTAGGGAGCCAATGAGGAAGAGACATTCACTCTTAACCTCTGGTTTCCACATGTATAACATGTATACACTTGCTTCAAGAATGTGCAATCATCCATAAGAATATATTCATATCACACAGAATATACACTACACCTCTCTCTCTCTCTCTCTCTCTCTCTCTCTCTCTCTCTCTCTCTCCTCTCTCTCCAAAAAGAGAAAGAGAAATGTTATTTTAAAGCAAAAATCAATAGTAACTCTGCTGGTTTGATTTTCTGATGTAATAAATACAGATTAAAACCAATTTTGGAGAAAATAGTTTAATTTCAATTATGTTTCCCTGTGCAAGTTCATTATTGAGGGAAGCAAGGGCAAGAACCAGGAGGCAAGAACTAAAGCAGAGACCATGGAATAATGACGCTGTTTTCTGGCTTGCTCCTCATGGCTTACTCAGCTTGCTCTCTTAAGCAACACAGGATAGTTATTCAGTACTTGTATTGCTCACAACGGACTGGATTCTCCCACATCAACCATCAATTAAGAAAATTCAGACGTGCCCTTAGGCCAATACAATGGAGGAAGTTCCCCAATAAAGGTTTTTGGTGATATATTGTGTACTCCAATATGTTGTGTACCCAAGTAAACTTATCTGGGGATCAGAAGTCAGAGCCAGCTACTAGATCAGACATAGAGGCCAGACAGTGATGGCACACAGCCTTAATCCTGTCACTCAGGAGGCAGAGATCCGAGTTCAAGGCCACGCTAGGAACAGAGCCAGGCATGGGGGCACACACCTTTAATCCCAGCTCTAGGAAAGAAGATGGCAGGGCACAGAAAGGTATATAAGGTGTGAGTAAAAAGAAAGTCTCACTTTTTCAGCAGAGGATTTCGTAGGGGTAAGAACTAGTTAGTGGCTTGCTCTCTGCCTCTCTGATCTTTCAGCTTTTACCCCAATATCTGGTTTTGGGTTTGTTATTTATAAGACCATTTAGCAATTTGTGTTACAAAGGGTCCCTCCTCCCAAGTGACCCAATTTGTGTCCAGCTCACAAAAAAACTAATCAGCACAGTAATTGAAAGACCTGGAAAACTCTCAGACTTTCCACATCCTAGAGACTTAGAAAATGTTTAGAAGACAGATTGCAGCTAAAATGTCACTTGACAGGAGTTTATGGGATTCCATAAGTGGAAACCTTTGGCCTAAGCTGACAGGGATGGAGCTGGTACACGATGAAGGATGACGTCAGGTTATTAAATTTGACAGGATGTGATGACAGGACTTTTGACTGTAAGTATGTACTGCTCTTAAGAAGAAAAAAATAAACCTGAAGGAGACTCAGGAATGACCATGGACACTGGAGCAGTTTCAATAGACTGAATGCCTTCCACCTGAAGTGATGCTGCCCCCACAAGGAGTGTGGGAGACAGGATATTGAGCCGGAAGATGATTCTTGAACCAAAAGATGTAACTGTTTTTTTTTTCTTTACAGAATTGGGATTTGCTTGGGAGCTGTCACCTCTCTCTTCCTTCCAATTTAACCTTTCTCTATTTGGAAGAGGAAAATCTATCCTGTGACTATTTTATAATTATTTTAGAAGTCACATATAACTTGCCTTTTCACAGGAAGAAGGAAATTTTGTTTCAAGATGAATCATTCCGTTAATCATATCCATGCCTGATTTAGAAGATACTTATGACGTATTGGGCATTGGAGTTTATACTGGAGCAAGTGAAGACTCAGTGGTAAAGGAAGTAATGAATGCACTTTGAATATAAAGAGGAATAAATTTGGAGAACTGGGCTAGGAGGTTAGGGCTCAAATTCTATTCCACTCTTCATACATTCATAAAATGAAACTCCATCCCAAAATATGACATTTAGAGGTAGAGCTGAGAAAAATTAGGCTCCCACAAGCTCTTGACAGGGCTCCTTGAGATGGGATTAATGTACTAATAACAAGGACACCAGTGTCCTCCGTTCTTGTTTCCTGCCATGGGGTAACAAAGAGAAGTCACACAACTACAAGCCAAGAAGAGGCTCCTAACCTTTATCCATATAATGGTACCTTGATCTTGGACACCCATTCTCCAGATAATGAATCTCCGTTATTTAATTCATCCAGGCTGTGGAAACATGTACTTCTGGCAAATGTTGGGAAGCCTTGCTGGCTGGTCAGATGTTGCAATTTATCATGACCTGGCAGCTTTTTTCCAAAGTTCAAAGACATGGGGACTCCCTCACCCCAATCCAGACTTCCTGCTCTTTACCTGGCCCTATCTGAAGAATGTCCCCTGGGCTCTGAGGACTGACCTTCTCTGAAAGCTGTCTCTACACCTGGATGCCTGATTTGTCTCTAGGATGACCCTGCTGCACATGTGGTAACTAAGACCTATACTAGGAGCTCTGCTATAGGACCCTGCTGCCACATACACAGCCTGGTGATAGGAGCATGCCACTTAACGCAAATTAGGATTTCTCCCCCCAGGCTTCCCAATCCTATATATTTCCTGTAGTCTGGGATAAAGTTGCATTGATTCACAGAAGTCACTTCCCAGAGGGTTGTCTGTCGTGTTCATGTGCCACACAAAGATTTATGTCATCAATTCTGCCCCTTTGGACTGATGGCCAACTGCCAACTGACTGCAAAGACAAAGGGGAACTCCTACAGGCAAAGATAAAGCAATACTGTTGAAAATTAATTAAATAGACAATATTGAAATTCTAAAGGGAGGACAGAGAAAAAAAGAGATTCGAAAGTAACTAAAGAAGAATGATCTATTAGCCAATAATCATCAGTCAGAGCAGAGATAAAAGATGTACAGATAGAGGAATTAGTTTAAAGAAAAGTTTGAAACCACGAAAAAAAATTAGATGTGTTTGAAGAGACATAACTCAAACAGCAATTTAAATAGGAAGTTGAAAGGCTTCAACTTATTGTGTGGCAACAGCGATCATATAGGAAGATGAAAGCTACATAATTCTTTTGTATTGTCTGGCTTCACTTTTAGGGGTAAAATTTTTGATGATTCTTCTATAAAATTTTTCCATATAGTCCTCAGAATTAATGTAGGTAGACCACAGAAATCATTTAAAGTCCAACATACCCTAACAATGTTTTTTTGTTGTTGTTGTTTATTTTCTGTTTTTTGAGACAGGATTTCTCTGTGTAGTTTTGATGCCGGTCCTGGATTTCGCTCTGTAGACCAGGCTGGCCTCAAAGTCACAGAGATCCATTAGGTTCTGCCTTCCAAGTGCCGGGATTAAAGGCGTGTGCCACCGCCACCTGGCCCTAACAATGTTTTTAACATGCCTGACTGACATAAATGTCATAATTTGTTACTGCATATAAAATATTAATTTATAAGAGGAATATTAAGACAGTGATGTGACTCTCTTAACACTGTTCTTTACAATGATCACCATAATACAAACGTAAATGTTAATACAATACAATCCACTATTAGGAAAAATACGCTTTGATATTTATTTTTTTATATTGGGAGAATAGTTTATAATATGTGAGACAATTTAGCATTCATACATATATAAGTATATATACATATACACAGTTATAACAATACATTCAAGTTATGCATTGGCAGATTAAGAATATAAAATCTTAATGATCATTGATTTAGCTAACTGTAAATTTAGTACGTAAAAGATTTGAATGACTTAGTGATCTTGAGTGGTATTTCTTAGAAACTAAGATTAAATCAAAAGGAAATGACTGTGAAATTAATAACATAAGATTGATTTTCCAAAAGCTCACTCTGAAATCTCTTAAAAACAGGTTCTGAAGGGACAGTGAAAAACAGAATAAGCAATTATGAAAATCTCTGTACAGGTAATCAACAATGACAATATTATCTACTCAGGTTAGTGACAGTGATTAAGAGGAAATGATTAATAAATAAATTCCAGGTAAAACATACAGTACATGATGACAGAGAAATGAGAAGAAATGGCACTGAAAGATATCACCTTCGAGCCAGGCGGTGGTGGCACACGCCTTTAATCCCAGCACTCGGGAGGCGGAGCCAGGCGGATCTCTGTGAGTTCGAGGCCAGCCTGGGCTACCAAGTGAGTTCCAGGAAAGGCGCAAAGCTACACAGAGAAACCCTGTCTCGAAAAACCAAAAAAAAAAAAAAAAAAAAGTTATCGCCTGCGATTTTAGTTTAGCTGTCCAATTGAAATGATCTGCAAGAAACAAATACAATGAAGAACAGTTCAGGTAGAATATGACCGCTACATTTGCAGCTATGTTGAGTTTGAGATGCACAGTGTTTTTAGAAGCAGAAATACCCAGAGAAGATCTGCAATATCATGCCCACAAAGGAATTTGGATGGAGATATTTCTGCAGTGGTCAAAATAGGTACAAGGACAGGGTTATGAGAATGAAAAGTGAGAGTGTAAAGTGAGCATATAAAGCCAATATAAATTTATTTGCTTTATCTTCCATTACATTGCACTTTGAAATTTTAAAGTGGATATTGGAAATATAACACAGTGATTCATTGGTGGTGAAATTTTTCGTTCTTTAAAAGCATCTGCCACTCAAGATGGTACCATGAGGTGTGAAATAAAAATTTCTCTGTAAAATTAGTGGGGTGGTGATTTTACTTCTTTATTATACAGAGTAATGACTTTGAAACAGAATCTTTACATAAAATAACTAAAAGTATGTGAATTTCTACATTTTCCTGTGCGATATGTTAACTAAATTTCAGATAAACATAAATCCATTTAAATAAAATTTTGATTTATGTCCTAGCTGTGATTAAAATATCTCTAGAAGAAACAACTTAGGGAGAAAGCTTCCAGGTATGTCACTGTAGGGAAGTTGATGTAGAAACTTGAAGCAGCTGACCACATCCACAGTCAAGAGCAGACGCTGAATGGATGGATGCGTGCTTATCTTTTCATGCAGTTTACCTTCTGTCTTATAACATCCAGACTCCAACCCAAGGAGCAGCCATTGCTATGGGGACGGATCTTCTCACATTAATTAGCATAATCAAGACAAGCTCTACCAGAAATTCTACAGACCAACCTGACCTGTACAGTCTCTCATCTAGATTATTCTCTCAGGTGATTCTAGAGCATATCAAGTTGACAACTAAACTAACTATAACAATTAAATATTGAGGAAAAAGGCATTCAAAGAAGACATATTGTTTTATCTCAAGGAATTAAAATTCTCTCCATCCATAGGTAACATACTAATGTACCTCTACTATATATTTCATATTGCCATTGAAAATATAAAACATTCACTTCTCCATTTTTCTTCTACTTCTAACCACTACATTTGTAGCAGGTTGTATTTGACATGCAGTGATGTGTCATTTAATAACATCCTTGTCCTTGATACAGAGATGAACCCATGAGATCATAATGAAACTGAAATTCCTGTTTCTTTGTGTTATCAGAGCTTTCAGGACCATGAAGTACAACAGAGTTCATACCTTTGTGGTGATGCCGGCATGAACAAACATGTGCTACCAGTCATATGAAAATACAGCAATACAATCCTGCATATATATCACAGACTACTTGATAACAAAAGACACGGTGCTTACAAAGACTGTAGCAGTGGGCAGCCACATCATCCTGGCACTCGACATCCACTCCTTCTTACTGGCTCCCACACCAATGGACGCCCCTATAAGCATCATTTGTCCTAAGTACCCAATGGTGTACTATTTATTTTATACTTTTGTAGTATTTTCCCTGTACCTTTTCTATGTTTAGATATATAGCATATACAAATATTTAACATTATCTTGGAGTTAACTCCAGTATTTGGTGTAATAACAGGCTGTACAGCTTTGTAGCCTATAGCAACAGTGTATACTGTCTACTAAACTGTGTGGTTCCTCTCTCCCAGCCACATGTGTGTAAATAAACACTCTGGTGGAGGCCACTTGGCAAAGCATTCATGTATATTTTGGAGGGCGTAGCCATTAGATGACATAGACAGACTTTCCCTCTTTTAAAAATTACGTGTGGTGTGCTTCTACTAATTTTCACTTATGGACTCATTATTTTCAATCTGAAGTTAAGATAATGAGTGTTCTGTAGATGTAACTCAAGTTTTCTCATCAGTTAACTCACTGGATAATACAGCTGTGTAATTTCAGCATAAGTAACTAGTAGACTGCTCTCGGTTATAACCAGAGGGAGAAAGGAGACCTTGTATCAGCACATCACCAACATGACAGCACCTAGTATGTTTGCTTCTGTCAAACACCTGAGTGGAGATTGCAATTTTATTTTAATTTTATATTTCTTATTATTCTGATTATAAACCTGAGAATCTCTTCATATCCCGATTACGATTTGGATAACTCTTATGATATTTCCCATGATCATTTTGTTGTTGTTGTTGTTCATTTCTTTGTTTTGTTTTGTTTGTTTGGTTGGTTTTGGTTTTTCAAGACAGGGTTTCTCTGTGTAACCTTGGCTATCCTAGAACTCACTCTGTAAACCAAGCTGGCCTCAGGGATCCTGCCTCTGCCTTCCAAATTCTAGGATTAAAGGCATGCATAATCACTGCCTGGCTAATTTATGAAATTTTGTTTCTACTTCTAGATGATAGGAAGGTTCTTAGGTAAACTTGTTGGGAGCACAAAGGTCCTTTCCCTCACAGATAGCACTAGAGATATCAGGAATGTTAAACACTCAGGTTAAACACTTTTCAAAGGAAAAGATGTATAATCTCTTTTCCACACAAAAAATCTGGGAATGGAGATGGCTAATAGCTTAGGTAACTCCTTCATCTGTATGGCCTCCCCAAACTCCCACAACCAGGACAGGAGTTTTCTAATAGTCAAGATGACCTCTGCACTGTCTGCATGATGAAAGCCACACCAGATTCTCCCCTGGCCCCTTAAAATAACACATGTAGCCGAGCTATAGAACCCATATTCATGGAGGAAGTGACATGTACTTTGATAATAGTATTGATGTAATTAAACCTTTTTGTGAACAGAGGATTGTGTTATACCAGAAAACTTTTTTTTTCTAAATTGTAGTGTAGTAAAAAATATACCTAAAATAAACTGTCCAGTATCAGACACTAGAAGTCTGAATCAACACAAGCTACTGAGTAATGTGGAACTGAACTTTTTTCTTGCCTCACATGGATTGCCACTCTGATCTTCATTGTGCTTGCAGAGAACCCCACATTTACTAAGTTCATAATATCCTCCCTCCACTGAAGAAGAAATTAGTAATCAGATAGATTAGAATTAACCAGTGCCTTTATATGTCTATATATGTTAGAGTATGTGTTCACTAGATTCAATAAATATTTTCCAGCCAGAATTTTAATTAATCATTTCTGTAAAAGTTTTATGACTATCGAAATGTTCATAATAACAAACTTCTTGTGAAAAATCATGGGATTCTTACACATTTAGGTTTTGTTTGTTCAGGGAGGCTTGTTTTTTGAGAATTTCATACATGGGTGTTTACATCATTCTTACCTTTCCCTATCCCCCTTACAATGTCCTCCCTATCCCCTCTCAAATTTATGACCTCTTCTTTAATTATTGCTACACACACACACACACACACACACACACAGAGTTTATGTACAACACACACACACACACACAGTTTATGTACAACACACACACACACACACACACACACACACACAATGTTTATGTACAACATACTTAGTCCATTTAGTGTTGTTTGCATGTGTTTAGGGCTGACCACTTGGGATCAGCTAACCTATCAGGTGGCTTGTCTCTGGAGAAGCCTGATTATTCTTCTGACTTCAGTCATTAATTGCTTGTAGCCATTACTCTAGGATTGAGGCCTTGTGAGGCTCTCATCATCCATGTTGTGCTGTTAATGTATAAACTTGTTTATGTGACTATATTGTTAAGGTTTCATGGGTTTAGCTCCCTACTGTATATCAAAGACATGAAGCATATGACCCAGTCCAGTGTTACTATTTGGCTCATTTCAGTATTTTAATTCCTTACTGAATTTTTCTTCAGTATTGAAATATGGCATCTATTTTCTGACATTTTTTTCTATGTTCCTGGTTTCTTCTCCTGGATTAAATTCACCTATTGGTTGAAACTCTTTGAAACCAGTCATCACTTTTTCTATAAACTTCTGAAATTTCATCCAGTATTTTATGATTTTCAGCATCACTGGGATCAGCAATTGAGGGATTGTGATTTCTAGGGGAGTCAAGTTATCTTGCTTTTTGATGTTTATTGTGTTCTGAGGTTCAGTTTTCTCTTTTGTAAGTTTGGGTATCTCTTCTGTTTAATTTGGGGATTCATTTATGAGCAGCCTACCTTTGGGGGAACAATCCCCAGCTGCATGTTTGTGCCCTATAAATGTGAGATTTCCTATATCTGTGATCATGTGCTGAAGCCCTTAATAGTTCTGTGTCTTGATAGCCCAGTGTGTCAGGAAGCAAGGAGTCACCAGGGCACTGATGCTTCTGAAGACCAAAGGAGCAAATTCTGGCTTTCCTGAAGTATAGAACAATTGATGCTGATGCATTAAGTTTAGAAATTACAATTTATTGTAGATAGACTATTTTTAAAAGTATGTACTTCTAATTGATTTGTTTGGCAAAGGGGTCCCATGGGAACCCCCAAACAGCCCAGACTGTAGTTTCCTCTCCACAAAATGACAGTCAGTATCCATTGTTGAAGACAATACCTACACAACTCATTGAACTTGAAGAAGTCAAGCTGGTGCCTACCTAGAGCCTTCACATCGACATTCTTGCATCTCTGCTATAGGAAGATACTCTGCACACTACTGGAGGAGAAACACATACACCAACCCAACCAGAAACCCGCTGATCTACAATGGTGTTCTGCCTGCAGGATATGCCAGTGAAATATTGGTACAAAGCTCACGGGAGTAACCAACCAAAATCTGATTTAACTTAAGGCCCACTCCACAAGATGGAAGCCACAGCCACAATGATTGAGTGATCAAGAAGCTGAGACCAGATAGCCCAGGGACCTATGGTAACCACTTTCTGCTTACATTTAAAAACAGCTTCAAAAATAGAACTCATTCTTAGTTCCATTAACTGAAGCAAAACCCTGTGTTCATAAGCCGTATGGGACAATTTGATACTATATTCTAATGCAATTATTCTGCTAAAGTCCTGTTTTTTTATACCTGAAGTTTAGTGCATCTCAAAACCATCATCACAGAAGCTTCTTTTTACAGTGGAAAGTGATTAATACAGAGATTCCCAAGTGGTCCTTGTTCAAAGAGTCAGAGATTATGGGGTTTTCAGCTCTAAGTAGTTCATCTTTATCACATTCCTTTATGTTAAGTGATCATTGCAATGAGGGAGACAGAAAAGGTGTAAGAGCTAGAAGTAGAGTATATACAGAGAAGCATCATTTTCAGGACATGGCAGGGACATCACACATATAAAATCAGAGAGGCTATGTCTATATTCATAAGATATACCCGAGAACAAGCCAGCAAAAATCCCAACATGAACTAGGTAGAGACTCATAAGTCCTACCCCTAACAGAGAAGCTATTGGCAATTGATGTCTCCTGGGTGAGAGAAAGTGTGCTTTCTTCAGCAATGTGGCCCCTGAAAGATTACCTATGACACAATGGATGGTCCAATGCCCATTCACATACAGGCAGCAGTAAGTGGACTCAGTGCTTTTTACAAAAATGCTGCACATAAAATTAGGAGTTGTGTGAGGGTAGATAGGACAAAGGAAAAATTGGATGGGAGGGAATAGAAAATGATTTTGATCAAAGTACATTGTAAGCATGTAAGAAACTATCAATAAAGAAAAACAATGATGTATTTGTATATGTAACCAGAAGGAATCCCTGTTCATAGTAAAATTAATAAAATGAGAAAAATAAACAAGCAAGTACTGATCATGATCTCTGCAGCAGACTCTGGTATCTCCATATTGGAGGTCATGTGAAGTTAGGATGAATCATCTTACCAAAGACTGCTATCTAGTTCATAATAGAGACTCAGTTTTTCACAATTGTGTTTTCTGTCCAAATCAGAGCCAGATCTCTGGACCCTTACACCTATCAGGTCAAATGTGCTTACCTTGAAATTCAGCCTGAATGAGAGATGTTGAATATATAGACTCATAAGTTGAATAAAAAGTCCTATGTTAAAAATGTGATCTCCAGATTGGTGTTTTGGGAGGTGATGGATGCTTTGGAAGGTGTGGCTTAATGTTAATTTGACTGTGCCTTTAAGGATAGTAATGGAACCTAGACAAGCCCCTTCCTTGTTGTTTTCCTATTCTGGATAATAAATAAAGGACCTCCTCTCCCACATGTTCTCACCTTATATGACACCACAGGTCCCAAACAATGAGAAAAGTGAGTATAACATATGCCTTTATTTTTTTTTTTATTTTATTTTTTATTTTTTGGTTTTTTCGAGACAGTGTTTCTCTGTGTAGCTTTGCGCCTTTTCCTGGAACTCACTTGGTAGCCCAGGCTGGCCTCGAACTCACAGAGATCCACCTGCCTCTGCCTCCCGAGTGCTGGGATTAAAGGCGTGCATCACCAACGCCCGGCTAACATATGCCTTTAAAATTGTGCGTCTCGGTTAATTACTGTAGTAATAAAAAGCCACCAGCTCAGTTTTTGTACTTACATTTTTGATTATTTTTTTAAAACTGTGTTCGTTAGTTACAAAATAACGAAAATAACTTTTTGAACATTTTCATGGTTTATTCTTTTAGAGAATACTTCTTAGGTTTCTCTGGAGTAGCTGCCATTTCTCAAAGTTACATTTCCATTCTGTTGTTTGACTCCTGAGAAGGGCATAGGTGAATGGAAGTGCTTCAGGAGATCATGCCAGAGATAACTGGGTGCTTTCTGCCAAAGGCAGGGATACAATCTCACTCCAGGGATCCAAATAGTCTTCTTTAGTACATTAAGACCAACCTTCAGATGTAAGGATAGGTGTTCAGCTGTGCTTGAGTTAATTATATGTTAAAGCTTAGGATTAATAGGAAGTACTTTTTTGATGAAAAGTTTTTAATTTGAATGACATGTTCTTATCATGGATAGCAAATCAAGAAATATAAAGTGCACAGGAGCTACCAGAAGCTTAGACACCAATAGTGACAATCAGATCTATGAAACGTATGAATCTGCTACCTTAAGAGTCCTTAGATCTTGTTGCAAAATTGGTTGACAAATAAAAGAAATAAATAAAAACTAATTATAAACATCTTTTCACTCAGAAAAATCTTTTATTGTAGCTTGTGAATCAAGTCCTACAGGAATTGAGATTTTTTTTCCCCCATTGTGCATGAGACTCTGTCTTCTTTGTTCCCTGCCTTCCTGTTATGGGATTTGACATAGAAGGAATGTAAAAAATAAAGAATTTTTCAATTATCTTCAACTGATAAGGACATTGTTTAGAAATGTAATAGACATAAATTTACTTTACAATATGCAGTTGATTTTATGAGTAGGAAAACATAATCTGAATTTTATGTTACGGTTTATTTTCTAGGATTAAATCAATTTTTTAAATAATGTGAAAAGAGAGATTGTATGTCTAAACGTTCACTCTGGAGCTGTGTACTTATCATTTGTATCATGTACATACTTTAATGGATTTTAATTAAGTAATCATAATTACTCAGATTTAGTCGTTCCTACATAGTTTTCAAGAGCAAAATGCTTTAGAAAGGTAACAGAAAATGGAATAGAAACTACCAGCTCCCCTCCCCAAAAATATGGTAACCATAGTTTTCAGTTTTCAGTGACTTTCCACTCTGTCACACACACACACACACACACACACACACACACTTACTTGAAAAAGATTTACTTTTTATTACATTTACTTTGATTGATATTGGCTTGGTAAACTATATGACCTGGGTCACATGTTTTAAAAGAAAATTTTATTTACAATCATGTTTTGAATTTTTTTTTCAGTTCTGCATTGCTCTTTCCTTAGTCAATTTTACTTTATTTAGGTGAGTAGATTTAGAATTTTTTCTCATAGATAAAGATGGAAAAGTTAACATAAATTGGCCTACAGTACAGAGCTATCACACAACTTGGATCTTTAAAACTTGCATGTCCTGGCAACTGTTGTTTGTTAATATAGTTATACATGAACCATCTTTTCAATTATTAAATAACATTTGCAGTTGTGGATAAACCAGAGATTTAGCCACTCCTCTATTCATGAGTATTCATGTTGTCTTCACATTTTACTGACATAGGAATGTATCTTTTGTTAGTTTCTCAGTACTTGATTTGCTTTTTAGTGGATACTTTAAAGCTTCCATGTTACAATTCTAGAGAGCTCAGTAGCATTCCTTAAAATGTGTTTGTGGTGTATCTTCTATAAATTGCTTTCAATTTTTCAATCATAATTCTTACTGTTTTTTCTCAATATGAATATTGATTTAATATCCTACAGAAGTATATTTTCAATCAATATTCTTAATAGTTCTATATGTCTAGATACATTATCATCATTATTGTTGGCAAACATAGGTATTTATAAAGAATAACAATAAGTGTTTTTATGAAGGAAACACTCTTTTTATACTATTTTTGTTGGTATTACACAGAGATATCATTTTCAAATTTAAAACATTTTTAAAAAGGAAATGCATCTTTAGGTTTTTATGTGTCCTCTTCAAATTTTCAAAATCGCAATCTGTCATATTTCTGACCACCAAAATTATATTGCAGCAGTCTTGTCATAGGAGTCATTCATAGAGGTAACTTTGTGAAACGAATATCAAAGAAAATGATGACAAAACCCAATGTTGATGAAAATGTAGAGAAATAAGTACTTCCTTTTACTACTTTAAGGACAGTTTGTATCAAAGTTTTAAAATCATCTTTCCCTATATATCCAATAATACTTAAAGAGTAAGATATAAGGTTATAATCACATTACTAGAAAATCTTTCTCTTTAATGTTTTTAGAACCAGAGTGTTCTATAATTCAAAGCAACGACTTACATGAAAAAGGATTAGTACTCTTATTCCATATTTAATATAGTGTAATGCAATTTTTACAAATAACTAATTGAAAGATTATCTTATAAACATGGAAACCCTTCCCTAATATTGTTAAATGAGTTATAAATCCTTTTATCTAGTCTACTTTTCTAAATACCTTAGACAAGTTTTCTTTCTCAATAGTTCCATCAAATTCTTCTGTACTTATAACAAATTAAAGAAAACTCATCTCTCAGAGATGAGAAGACCCAGTATTTAGAAAGATCTTACTGGTAGTTTGGCAACAATGGTTTTAATGTCAATGAGTTTTAGTAGTCTAATGAAATGTATTTTAGTAGTCTAAGAAAATATATTACTATTTCTGTATTTGTTTTCTTTTTCAATTAAAGTGATTATTTACTTACAACCTTATTTCCTGGTTAATTTGTTGTGAGCACAGAACTTCTGACATCCTACTAATCTGAACTGATTCCATTTTTATAAGGATTACTGAAAAATGCTAATGTTTTTCTTTTATGATACTTAACACTTGGGTTAAACTCATTTTAAAATCTCTTCATGTCCCAACTTCGTAAGCATTGAATGCACCTGAATTCTCCTGTTTTTCAGTCCTTCCCTTG
This sequence comes from Peromyscus nudipes, assembly GCA_902168325.1. Taxonomy (NCBI): domain Eukaryota; kingdom Metazoa; phylum Chordata; class Mammalia; order Rodentia; family Cricetidae; genus Peromyscus; species Peromyscus nudipes. The sequence continues at coordinate 36,454 of CABHPH010131191.1, read as the reverse complement.
TTTTCTTTTGCTCTAAAAACAGAGACATTTTTCTTATAATTTACTCATGCATTTGTTCTTTCACCAAACATATGTTGCTCATTATGTACAGGCATTGACTGCATGTTGTAATACAAATTTGAGTAAGTCAATCTGACTTAAATCATTCGTAAGATTTAGAGTTTTGAGTTGATGATAGAACATATATTGACACCCAACGTTATGAAGTACTTAGAATAAACAAGATTCTCATAGGTTGTATTAAATGCTCACAAAGCCTAATGAAGTGTACACTGATGAGTCCATGTTGATTTTAGAGAAGAGTATATGGTGAAGGCATAGAATATCCATAAGTCTGACATTACAAACCAATTTATGAATTCTCACTGAAATAAATACTGTAAAACAATTATCTCAACAGGAATACTTGACCAGAGATTTATAGACAATAAAGAAGAAATGAGTTTTAACTTGAAAGCATGTGTAAGCATTGGGGAGTTCAAACACAGAGGGAAGATGGTAGCCAAGAGAGAGGAGTGAGAGCCTGAAAAACCAATCTGAGGTGGAAGTGTACCATTAGTTCCATGAGGTGGAAGAAGGAAATGTTCAGATGTTTCTGAGGATCCTAGAGTGTACAGTAAGTTCATGAATGTCAGAGCACAATAAAAAAAAATCCCAGGTAAGAGGAAATGGTGGACATAAAACAAGTTGATTGTCTTGATACAGTTATAAAAGCTGGGTATACAAAGCTCTCAAATAGAGAAGCAATCAGATATGGGAGAGGATATTAATTCAAACAAGCCAATTGTTTTGCCTTAAGAAATTGTTCACCATGTGAAAAATTGTGTGTTAATGGAAAAACAATTAACTGTGCCATATTTCTAGAATCCTTTGAATGTCTAGTGTGTAGCTAGGGGAGGTGTTTTAGTTCCTTGTACTCATGCTCTCATCCATCCATCGAGTCCTTTTTTTATTTTATAGCATGCAATGTACTCTGCTTACGTTGGGATCAAAAGAGTGTATGGGTGTACCTCAGTAGGACTGAGGCCTAGACCTTTGGCACTCGAGGAGAAAGCCACTGCTTTAATTTGTAACTTTCAGCAATAATTCTATTTCTATAAGTGAAGAAATAAGGTGGAACCTGGGGCCACTCCCCGAAATGTTCTGATATTCACAGAGTGATTGGTGACAAAAACAATAGCCTTGCAGAAGAGCAAAGTCCTTTCCTATCCTCCAACATCAGACCTAGCCCATCACCTTCTGTTTATAAGAACTGAGATGGAGCTGTAAAGGAGAGAATGGAGGTCAGAATCTCAGCTCCAGAATTGTGCTGCCATGGGGCTGTTACATTTATCTTTCTATGACATAGTTCTATCCTATTTCTAAACTTATCTAACTGTCTGATCTGGATCTATGCATGGATGTGTAATGGTAATCTTTTATATCATGTTCAAAATTGATTTCTGATTTTTTTTAATGTGACTTGTTTCTCCCAAGTTTAGATTTCTCTATTCGTCTGTTTGAGTAAAGATCATGAATTCATTCTGTTCTCTATTCCATTTCTTTATGTTAGTTTTACCTTTAAAGCATGTCCAGAATATTACCCATTTTTCTAGGTCCAAGTTGATATTTTATTTCACTTAGACAAATGGTACAGCCCATAATTTCCTCTCCTACTTCTGATCTTGCCCCCAACACCTGAGAGCCAAATCAATCCTTTAAGACATAAGCCAAATAACCCTTGTCTTCTCAAAATCTTTAAAAAATTACACTTTTTTTCCAAATAAAAGGCAAAGCATGTCCACATACCATAACCAAGCTTTCAATTCTCTCTCTTTTTTTGCCACTCCTGGTTTTGGCTGTTCTCTTAACATTTCTTTGGTGGTGTTCTCTTTAGACTATTACAATTGTTTTAGCACTCAGTTACTGAGGAAATGAAGGATTCAGAGAAGGTGTGCCTCTAAAGATAAAGTGCTGTCTAAGATTATAAGAGTAGGAGTAATATCGCTCAAGTGAGGATGGAAGATGAAGAGAACAAAGAGATGCTGGGCATTGGAGTGGCTTGTACCAGGGCAGAAGAGATCAGTGGTAAACAATCTTCGGTATATTCATTGTATGCTAAGGAGAGAAGGAACATGAAATAAAATGAGAAGAAAACAGAAGCCAAATTGTATGAGAGGATATAGACATATATTATATAATAATATTAATGCATGATGCATGTTATACTTTCTGAATAGAAAGTATCAATACATAATAACCTATGGTACCTAAATTTATTTCTTACAATATAGTTCTCCAGACCACTATGATTTAAAAACTTGATTAATCCTCTAGTCCTTTGTTTTCACCCGCTTATTCATCTGATCTATAGATTCAATGATACCATTTTTTTTACTTTATTTTATTATGTTTCTTTCATGCTATCATTTGCATTTAACCTGTTTTCTTTTTCTTTTTACCAGTTAAATTTAGGTATATATTTCTTCTCAGTTTTACCATGACCATGGTAACTCTTATAAAGGACAACATTTCACTGAAGTGGTGGCTTAAAGTTCAGAGGTTCAGTTCTTTATCACTCATGGTAGGGAGCATGGTGGCATACAGACAGACATGGTGCTAGCTACATCTTGATCAAAAGACAACAGGAAGTGGACTGTCTCACCGGGAGTAGCTCGAGCATGTATGAGACCTCAAAGACCACCTCTATAGTGACACACTTCTAACAAGGCCACACCTATTCTAGCAAAGTCACAACTCTTAATATTGCCACTCCCTGAGCTTATGGGGGTCAATTACATTCCAACTACCACACTAAACTCTTTGTGACCTTCACCGAAATCATAGCTCATTGCCTCTGTGAGATATGATCCCCTCAAAAAAACCTTTACTTTTTTTCAAGTTCAGCAGAACTAAAACACAACTACTGACCTTGGCATTCACATGCCATCAAAAAACATTCTCAAACTATATATGTGATACTTTCTACTGGTTTTACATGCTCCTACAAAGCTAGGCTAATACAACTTCCAATATAACTTATTAAATCCATCCAGCCACATTTATTGAACATACCTGTGCTGCTCCTAGTATTTAGTATATTTTCCGTAATATACTAAAGGCTTGTTCTCACTCACATCTGATCAGTTGCTGCCCATTTCTTAAGAGATTTCTCAAATGAACTCTGGCCACTGCATCATCAGGCCTAGTTCTGATTAGTCTAAATTTAAGTATAATTTCAGCCTTCAAATCCTGTAGCTTTTGATTGTTCAACTTCTCTAGATATGTGGGATTCAAATTGTAATGTAACTGTTTTACTGATTAAAAATTTAATAAGCATAAAATTATATTGCAGTAAGATTTCAAAAATGGATGCAAGACTTTATTTTTGACATTTTGATTATTATCCTTATTGATCTTTTCCTGGTATCTCTCATGTAAATCTGAAAGTTCCTTGAAATGTTGGTAAGAATTTACTCATTGTCTGAGGCCTTGTTACGATTACTGTGACATACAAATATCAAGCCAAAAAATACATTTGAATTAGATTGATGATCATAGGTTCTATATTAAAATCCTAAAATATATATTTAAATAATATGCATATTCAGTAGCAGAATCACTTGTTTCTCAATCTTATCAAGTACTGTTTTACATGTGATATTTTTGACATATTCATAAGAACAGATAGCTCTTTTTCAAGTAGGTCAGGTTTCTTCACCTGTCTAGTGGAGAAGAGCTAAGCAAAGGTCAGATACCAACACTTTCTTAAATTACATTGTATTAAATGGGATTCTGAAACACTCTTGCCAACGGCACATCTCAAAACAATTAAATCATAATCTCTGGGAAAGTAAATCTGAGTTGTTTGAAACTTCCAGGATGATAGCAGTGAATCAAACCAAGGACCACTGTCTCAACCTAGTATTTGCATATTAGAGTCATTCAAGCAGTTTAAACACTGATGCTAGATACTACTAGCAATTTTGTTTTAATTCTCTTGAGATTATGATCAGACTTTTATACTTATTAAAACCTCCTAATATATTATAATACTGAAACAGGACTAAGAATATCTGCAAAGATATTGCTCATTCATGAATATGAGATGTCTTAAATTATTTTAAATGATTACTTAGCTCATCTTAAACTTCTTTCCGTAAATGTAAATAGGTCTTCTTTTATCATTTTCATAGCCGTTTTTCCATAGAGGATAGTTCAGTAATTACAATTAGGTTAATCCATATGTTAAAAATATATATACATTCTTCACAAAAATTTTTCACACATCCATTTTTTCAAATTGTATAGTACTAACTTTAGAGATATATACCTAATTAATGTAATAGGTCTTTATCTACAAATAATACAGTGTAATTCCATTCCTTCTTCTGTAATCTTAATACCAAAGAATTGCATGGACTTAAAATAATCAGTGGAGTACTTTCCTTGAATTACACCTACAGGAAATTTCTAGAATGAATAGCTTAATATCAGTTTCTAATTGTTAAGAAATTATTTCAATTTCATACTACTGTGAAATAATTGCATGAATCTAATTAAATTCTTATGTTTTAGTAACATATGCACTTGTCTGGTGACATACTGTACAATAGTTTAAGAGACATCTGAAGCTCATTCATATAGTTAAACAAGAACAAACCCTGAGAAATGATTTTAACTAATAATGTATGAGGGTTTATGTGAGCAAGAGTTTTGGGACCAGGGATGGATGGAATACAGGGACAAGTGGCCAAACGAATGGAAACACATGAACTGTGAACCAATGGCTGAGGGGCCCCCAACTGGATCAGGCCCTCTGAATGGGTGAGACAGTTGATTGGCTTGATCTGTTTGGGAGGCATCCAGGCAGTTGGACCGGGTCCTGTGCTCAGTGCATGAATTGACTGTTTGAAACCTGGGGCTTAGCAGAGATGCTTGGCTCAGCCTGGGAGGAGGGGACTAGACCTACCTGGACTGAGTCCACCAGGTTGATCTCAATCCTCAGGGGAGTCTTTGCCCTGGAGGAGATGGAAATGGGGGGTGGGCCGGGGGGGGGGGGGGGGGGGGGGGGGGGGGGGAGAACGGGGGAATCTATGGCTGATATGTAAAGTTGAATCATACTGTAAAATAAAATAAAATAAATTCAAAAAAATAGAAGTTTCATTTTATATGATATATGATATTGTATATAATGTATATTGAGTAAGCCAATCATTGTTGGCAAATACTTGCTAGCACTTATTAACAGGAATTATTGGTACTATTTTAAATATATATCCTGAATGTAATTCCTTATCATATTTTTACTGTCAAAACCCTAATTTTCTATTACCTCTCATCTGGACAATTGGAATACCCTACTGGTCTCCTGGCTTCTCTTATTTCCTTGTATACTGCATTCATCACAACTCAGTAAAAGCTGTATTTCAGTAGCACAAATCAGGTCACACATTTTATTCTTTCTGACATTCCAATGATTTCCTAGCCAATGAAAATAAATATACATCATAGTTAAAGTAAATAGAAGACATTCTTTATAAAGTATTATTATTGGTAAAATATGTAGCATGTTACATATAAGCACTAATCTTTTGAAACTTCTTTTGGTCTTAAATTATATCAAAATTAAAAAAACATGAAATACCTGCCCTGACCAAAATTAGTCTCCTGTGCTACAAAGGGTATCAATTATGGGAAACAATGCAGGGACTCAGTGTTAACCAGAGAGCAAAAGAGGAGAGACAAGCAAGTGTGAGAGTGGAATGTGGAAATGCCAGCAGAAATCTAAATGGAACTACAAGCAGAATTGCACAGAACTAAAGATCAGAAGAGAAAATGATCATACAAGCTTAGTGGGGAGGGGCTTCAGCACAGGGTGAGATTATTAGTTGACCCTCATTCTTTGGTACCTTTTCTCTCCAGCAGCTCACATGCACTGATCAGACAGATGTCTCCTCTCCTTTCATCAACATTGTGACTGGAGGAGAACACATTCTGAAAGGCTAAAGCTCACAGAAATAGGTGATTCGAGCCCATATAAACAACAGAATGACAAGGACCATTGGGAACACGGAGAAGGCATTTCTTATTTAAAGTAACCAAAAATCAAGTTTGTGCAAACATTTTATTGTTATCCAAACAAGATAAACTTGCTACCAGACTCTGCCAAGAAGTGTTGGCTTGCAACAATGATTGGAGCATACAATTTGACTAGCTTGATAATCTCAAATTAAGTGATGACGCATGAAAGTCTTAATATATCACCCTGTAGTGGGTAGCTGTTCTGTCTATGACCTTGAAGCATTCTAGAACCTGTGTCAATTCTGTTCTGTACAGTGAGTTTTTCATCTTAATAAATTTTTTGCCCCTTAAACAGACTCCATGGATTTCTTGTTATATTACCCTGCTAGGTTATTTACAGTTTGGAAAAGGTTTTGGAAGATGCAACATATTTAGGCCATAAGTCCATTTTCTGTGGTGATGTAGCCTGAAGCAATGTGGATATCCATGATTCCTGCTGCCACTGTAAACCATTCCATAATCCATGCTAGGACTGTGTTGATGTCTATGGTCCCTGCAGCTGCTGGCTGTTATGGACAAGGAAGCATCTGTTGCAGTGGTATTGATGACTCCAGACTCATAATTGACAATAAAAGACATTGAAGGCTTTTGAAACACCCCCAAAAACAAAGAAAAAAGAGTCTAGACAGGAAGACATTGAGGAGAATTCTTAAAAATTATGATAAAGATGCTGAAGTTTAGCTCTTCCCAGCTATTGGCTTCTGGAAGGGGGATAGGAAAGTATTCAGTTGTCTTCAAGGGGCCAGCCATTGGGAGTTTGACCATACTCCAATGAGTATATGGGCAACACAAATTATACTTACTATATATATTTTTTTTTTGTGGTGGGGGACTAGATTGAGAAAGTGGACCTTGGAGGAATGGGAAGTGAGTATGATCAAGATGCATTGTATGAAATTCCCAAATAATAAAAATAATGTGTTAGAAAAAAGAATTATACAGAAAAGAGGATTGTAAGAAACTGTAAGGAGATGCTTTTTGTTTTAATTGTGTTTTTTTTCTTCTGTGAGAATATCATGCAAAATACTCCTCCATAGGTGAATTCTTTAGCAACATTGTGTCAATCACACTACAAAGAATAACGCATATGAAAAGTTGACCTTTGTTTAAAAGTTATGACTCCATAAAATAAAAGAGAGATGACCTTTGGAAAATCTCTGTTTATTCCATCAAAATCAATTATTTTCAGCCTACTTCCACTAAACAACATAAAAGATACTCTATGAAAATAAAGGGACAAGTTTCTCATTGACTATATTAGTTTTAATACAAGGATTTCATTTATCAAGTCAGATGAAAAATAATAAAATAATAAGATATTTGAGATATGGAACAAAGGTAAATTAGTTTTACAATTATGACACAAATTAGGCACTCCACATATATGGCTAATATTAATGGTTAAGGTGACTGGGAAGTTTGAAATAAATTATTTCTGCAAAAGTCTTCTGACACTGTTAACAAAGCAGACATTTGAAACTTTTAAAGAATCTCAGATTACCTCAAAAATTACAACAAGAGCATCTTAATCATAATAATATGCACTGTACTACTAAGTATGGCTACAACAACAGATTGAACTGAACATGACTGGTCTCAGTCATAGTCTCCTTACCTGGGTTCTAAGTGTTACGTCTTCTGACCCATGTTCACATCTGCAAGTATATCTGATTACTCTCATCCTGTGAATTCTAGCCATGTGATTTTGTTATTCTATTATTCAGTGTAACATATCAACTTTAGACAATCTCTACAAACTCCTTTTCCCTTTATCAGGATGCTTATTCCGCAGATACTAGAATTATTGACTGCTTTTTGTCACTCGGACTATTTCTGAGGTATTACTAACTCAGAGAGGACTTGGCAGAAAAACTAGAATCAATGACTTAATAACTATAATTTTAATTATATGCACTGGTTATTGGCTATGTTTTCTAAAATTTGGGGTGTGTTGGGGGTTGGCTTTGTGTGTGTGTGTGTGTGTGTGTGTGTGTGTGTGTGTGTGTGTGTGTATGGTTGGGTATAAACTATGGTCCCTGCAAAAAAAAAATGTGTCAAGGTCCTAATAGTAAAAACCTATTGATGAAGCCGGGCGGTGGTGGCGCACGCCTTTAATCCCAGCACTCGGGAGGCAGAGCCAGGCGGATCTCTGTGAGTTCGAGGCCAGCCTGGGCTACCAAGTGAGTTCCAGGAAAGGCGCAAAACTACACAGAGAAACCCTGTCTCGAAAAACCAAAAAAAAAAAAAAAAAAAAAAAAAGACCTATTGATGTAGGCAAACCTGAAGAGACAGCTTAGTTGTAGTCAGAAGATTTCCTGTGTTCTACCTGGCCCGTGGTCAGGATAAATCTCTCACCCACAGTCCTGCAGTCTTTTATAAAATAATTACTTACAAGATTATATTAATTATAACTGCTTGGCCATTAGCTAAGGCTTATTACTGACTAGCTCTTACACTTAAATTAACACATAATTCTTATCTATGTTTAACCACGTGGCTTGGTACCTTTTCTCAGTTCTGCCTTGTCATCTTGATACCTCTCTGTCTGGCTGGTGAATTCTGACTCCCTTTCCTCTTTCTAGCATTCTCCTAGGCTGCTTGCTCCACCTATACTTCCTGCCTGGCACTGGCCAATTAGCATTTTATTAAACCAGTGTTCAAAGGCATTATCCCACTGCAGTTAGTGCTTAAGATAACTTTCTCCTTTTGGAGTGTGAGTGTGTGTGTTAGCATATATCATATGCATTATATATAATAGTATATGTTTAATATAAAAATGTATATTTTATGTTGTATGTTAGTATGTGTCTATACTAATAGTATATATACTAATTTGAAACTACAAAAGAATGATAACAAACATTTATAAAATTAATAAAATTATTCATATATACTTCTGAAGAAATGCATCAATTAAAAATATATTCAAACAGATTCAAAAATACAAACAATTTTGAAGCATGAAGTTTTAATGTGTAATAATAAATATATCTTTTGGGGGAACATTTATAAATTCTTGGATCAAAAGTCCTAAAGTAAACAACATAGGTCTGTTCATAAAAACTTTTATTTCTGTATGTCAGAAATGATCAAACACTGGTCATCTGTTACCTGGTATAGACTGAATAGTTTTATACTTGAATTACAATGAAATTAAAAATTCTTATTCACCAAAAACAGCACAAATAAAATTAAGGACTAAATACATTCAGATGTTGACACTATGTCAAATGAAACAGAGAGCATGGATTGGTTGATAGTTTCCATACTTTGCTTCAACAAGACCATTGTTTTGTTACATTTCTCATCATCGTGACAAAATACCTGTGAGAAATAATTTAACAGAGGAGCTATTTATTATGACACAGGAGTTCCAGTCAGCTCTGATTGCTTGGTTCCTTACACTTGAGTAGAGCATCATAGAGGGAGAAGGATATTACAAACGCCATTCAAATACTGGCAAACAAGAAGCAGAGGAAAGAAATAGAGGAAGAGGCCATGACAAGATTTAGTTCCCATAGACACGCTCTGATGACCTACTTCCTTTTCTATGCATAAGATCCTACCTGTCACCAAATACTAATAGTGACATTATATTATTGACTCTACCAAGGGATTTATACAATAATTACATCAGAGACCATATGATCTAATTCACTCTCTGGAAATATCCTTAAAGACACACTTGGAAATGCATTTTGTCAAATTCCTAGACATTAATTAATGCAAACAAGTTCACATTCAACTTAATGACAACTGTAGAAGTTGTTATATGTACAAATTTCACTTTTTTGTTAATAAGTTGATTTTACAACAGTAAAATAATTATTAGATTGGGAAATACATCTACTGAGAACTATATTTATAACCAAGAAATTAAGTTATATTTTTTCAAGAAAAATATCATCTATTATATGTCAGGGATTGTGCTAAGTTATAAATTGAATAGTGACCACCAAAATGAAAACCATGTTTTATACATTTTTGAGCGGTGGAGTTTTTGTGTGTGTGTGTGTACAAAAAGAAGACAAAAGAGACAATAAGAAAATTAGGATATGTAACAGGTAAAGTCAGTTTTTGAAAACTTTAAAGTACTGCTTTCAGGAACCATCACCCCATCTCTGACCAATGAAATATGCGGATGGTCAAATCTATAGAGAATATAATCACTGAATATAATTTATCCACCAATTCTTATATGCTTTAAATAATCTATAACATGCTTATTTTATCTACTATAGTGGAATATTGTTAAATAGCTATTGCACTATATTGTTTAGGACACTATGACAACGAAAGATGCTGTGCCTGTCCAGTATAAACATGATTTATTTCAAACATATCTACCAACAGCTGGTTCAGTCAATAACTATGAACTTGTGAATATGGAGTTATGTCTAGACAGTGAGTTAAACCACACAGTATGGACAGATAAAAGGTAATAGAGACAAATGTCATAGTGCGTCCTAGAATTCCAGCGGCAAAGGTATGAATATTGTGAGTTTAAGGCCAATCTTGGACCGCATAGTGATTTAATTGCCATTCTGATGCATATAGCAAGGCCATCTCACCAAACCTAATGGAAAATAGAAATAAGATGGATGGTTTTATTTAGATATGCAGCTGGTGAAGGAGGACCTTTCCTATAAGGTGATATTAGAACATGTCTTGAAGAGCAGAACTAAGCTGTGTAAAAGACAAAAGAAAGGGCATTCTTGACAGAAAGTGCAAAGGCAGGTATCTCTAAAGAGAAGGATGTGCTTCACAGAGTTGAAGAACAAGATGTAGGTGGCTAGAAGGAAGTGAGTGCAGAGAGAATACAAGGGTGCGGGAGACCCTACTTCAGCAGTTTCCTCAAACCATGACAAGTAAGAGGAAATGCACCACTATATTAAAGCTATTCAATATAACTTTAATTGTAAAAATGCATCATAATATAAATGAACAATTATCTGAGCTTTGTTTTCAAATAATGTATTTGTAACCAAATCATAGATCTGAGTCTGGCAAATGACATTAGGGGCTTTAATGATGAGAGAATGAATACTGTATTTTTCCTCATATACTGTTAAACTTTCCAGAAATTTTATACAGAAAAAGGCAAGATTTCATAGTAATGGCATTTTTTTAAAAAAGATGAATGTCTGTACATCTATAGTAAATTATGACTTTTGTCACACTTAGGTTATTTTCACTGATCTGTGTTGATCACTTATCTTTCTATTCTCAAGAATTATTTGTTGTAGCTTATTATGTATTATTTCAATTATTTTTCTTCTGTTTCTTTTCTTTTTTATGTATCTTCTAGTTTCTTCATAGATACTGTCTGTGCACATATTAATGCAATAAAGTCAGGTAATGTTGCAGTAACCTGTAGATGGTAAGCAAATGTGTTCCTAGAGCAAGTATAAAATGTTCCTGGAAGAACTGTTTATCAGTACAGCTTCCCTTCTTTCAAACTCAAAATTGGAAACTATAATATAATTTATGCAATCCTATGTCTTTCTGCAGACAAATCTAATTGAAATTTTCTTGTAAAATGTGTAAACTAGCCTGTATGATTCTTTCATGTGGATAGATGTGGATCAATACAAAGAAAAAGAACAAAAAAGGAAAGAAAAAATTTCAAGTTTGTGTGTGTGTGTGGCTTGTCTTTTATACTTCTAATTCATTTAGTTTTTCCAAAATATAAGTTATTCAAAACGTTGTACAATATAATTTGATCATTTTCACCCATTTCCCCAACCCCTCCTAGACCTATCTCTTCTTCACAAACAATTCAACATCCTCTTCCTCCTCTTCTCCTTCACTTAAATCAAGCTCACTTTGTGCTTTGCATAAACCTTGGATATGGCAGCCTTCCACTGGAGAGTAGTCAACCTACCAGGGTCCCACTCTTAAAAAAATCTCCCTTTCCCAACAGTTAATAGCTCTTCATCTATGGGTGGTACTTTGTGCACATCTCCCTTCTTAAAGCTGGTGTTTTTGTCTGTATTCAGCTAGAACAAGTCTTGTACGTGTTATCAGAAAATTGCTAGACACATCATAGATACTGGGGAGAAGTTACCACTATTATTCTGTTAAATGGATATAATATTAAACTGATTCCAAGTACTCATTGTTATAACATAGGTTAGTGCATCTCTCAACACTCATAAGAGTAACTTCTTTTTGAAGTGATCGCCAATTAACACAGAGAATCATAACTGGCCAAGGAGTAGACTGGCATGCTCAGCCCTAAATGGGAAGTATAACTCACACCATCTCATTAACAGTTCAGGGATAAATGCATAAGAGTATGCAGAAGACCATAAAAGCAAAAATAAATGTATGACTACTACCCAATAACATTTACTGGACACAGCAGAGCAGTCACACATATGAAAAAAAGTCTTTATATTTTTGGAATAATAAAAGAATACGGTTATATTTTTTGCACCCATTATAAAGCACTTTGATCCTGAAAACTCTGTTGTAATGACTAACTTCTGAGATGTCATGCTTTGTTGATTAAAATATTTTAGGAGATGTGTGTAATAGAAATGAGAAGTGCACAGCTCCAGTGTGAGGGTAATGACACACAATCTCTATAATCAGAGCATGTAAAAATTCTGATTGAACCTAGAAAATAAACCATAACCAAGATGCAGAGCAGGTTTCCCTCTTTATAAAGTCAACTTCAACTTGCAAAGTAAACTTCAAACCTACATCTATTACATTTACATTCAATGCCTTCACAAATAGGAGGCTTGAAAATTCTTATGTTTTACCTTCTGTCAAGGTCAGAATCCAGAGCAGGAAAGCAGGACCAAGGAAACAAGAGATTCTCATGTACAGCGGGAAGAGTCTGTTTCCCTAGGAATGAATTCACAAGCTGCAACAAAAGCCTTTTTGACTGAAAAAAAAAGTTGCTTATGTCCAGTTTTTTTCTTTGTTCCGTTACTTTGACAGTGAGATTTTCACAAAAAGTCCCAAGTGTTGTCAAAATGGCATATTTATGAATTTCATGGGACTGGTTATCACTGTCTCCATATATACTTGTTGTTAGTTCTTGAACACTTATCTCTTGATAAATTTCTTTATGATAACATGTCATTTCAATTCTAAAGGCATTGTCAGCATAAAAATAGCACTTTCTATTAATACAATACTTTAACTTATATTTAACAGAAGCTCAGCTGAACACCTATCTTTCCATTTGAATGTTGGTATTAATACACTAAAGAATCCCATTTGGGTCCCTGGAGTGTGATTGTATCTCTGCTTCCAGCAGAATGTACCCAGTTATCTCTCACATGACTCACGAAGTACCTCCATTTGCCCAATCGTTTCCCAGGAGAACCACACAGCTGAATGGAAAAGCAGTCTTGAGACAAGACAGCTGCCCCGGGGCCACCTAAGATACATTCTCTAAAAGAATAAAGCATGGAAACATTCAAAAAGTAATATTCATTACCATGGTAATAAAACAAACAAAGAAAAAGTGGGCTTTTTATTTAAATATTCAAAATTATAGATAAGAAAGACTGTACAGGCAACTTTCTGTTACTATAGTAACTAACTGAGAGGCACAGTTTTAAAGCATCAGTTACACTCACTGGGACCATTGCTTGGGACCTGTGGTGTCATATAGAGTGGGAACATGTGACAGAGTAGGGCCCTTCACCTATTAACCAGAAAATAAAAAGACAGAAGTTTGAGACAGGGACCCATTATCACTTTAAGTTACCAGAAGACTCCCAGTAGGCCACAGCTTCTAAAATTTCCATCAATTCCCAATGTACCAATCTAGAGTCCAACTGCTTAATAAAGGGACCCTTTCCTTCAGCTCCGCAGTCCATGCAAGCAGCTTCCCACATTGAGGCTGAATTTGGTGTAGTGATGCAGTAATCTGGTTTTGGTTTAGACAGACCATGATGCAATGTAACGTGAGTCTCTGCTACAGACTACATCATGGCCTTGGGCAAATTAATTAATTCTAATATCATGTATCCCCAGATATAGAGATATTAGTGTCTATTTTATACATTGTGGTTATTATTTGACAAAGGGACTTCAAAAAAGGAGCCTACCACATAGTAAATAGTAAATAAGTTCTACCTCTTATTATTTTTTTTGTAAGAGTATTTGTTCTGGTATATATGATATTTATATTCTGCAGAGATTATTCAATCTTTAGTCATAAATACATTTTAAAGCACCAATTATCTCAGGTGTGTAGATGCAAAGAGAGAATAGTTTTTTTTGGTAGTCTTTCTTTTCTTTCTAATTACCTTTATTTCTGTTTTTCTCTCTTGAATTTTCAAAAGCTTAGTATTATCATTATAGCTTAGTTTTAGAACAATGCATTTTGAATATCTACAAATTGTTACTTTACATGTTCCTTATTCCATGGAATATGGTTCTATAATGTAAAACAGCAAGAATATCAACCAATCACATATTAAAGATGTCAGAAAAGTATCAAATTTGTACTTGTAAATTATAATGGAAAAAATATTTATACAGCAGGCAGAAAAGTGGAATATGATTAAGAAAAAAATTAGCTTGAAAAAATGATAATGGGGTATTTATTATCTCTTTTGTGCTAAGGACTGAAGCATACCTAGCAAATATTCTTTTTAAAATAAAGTTTTATAAAAAATCCCACTGATTGTTAAATAAAATAAGAAATATAAAACTGTATATTTAGGGATTGGGGATTTAGCTCAGTGGTAGAGTGCTTGCCTAGCAAGCGCAAGGCCCTGGGTTCGGTCCTCAGCCCTGAAATAAAAAAAAAAAAGAAGAAAGGAAAAAAAAAACCTGTATATTTAAGCTAAGCATAACAAAGAAACAGCTAAACTAACTAAAGACCCTCACCGCTTCCTCCTCCCCTCCAAATCCAATCGTCCAGTCTTATCTTCAGTGACACGGAACGCCAGCCACAGTCTTCCTTTCCTCCTACCCACATCTGTGGGTCCCACAGTCCACCCCCTCCTAGTCTCCCTCATCCCACTTGGTCACTTTATCCCAGCCCCCAACTCCAGCAGGCAGCTCCCTGTTAACCCACAGGTCACACTTGCCAGAAAACGAGGTAGGCTGCCTGCAGACTTTCTCTTCTCTCTGTGTTCCTCCATATCCAACCTCCCAGCGTCATCCCTAGCTCTACAGCAGAACACCCACAGCAGCCTTCCCTGCCCCTCTGCTCTCATATCCTGTGGATACCACAGATTGGATAACCTTCCTCCCTCCACTCACTGCTTTGTCCCAAACCCCAACCCAGCAGGCATCCCCTGCTAACCCAAAGGCTGGTCAGTCCAGTGCAGTTAATAAGCTGAAGGTGGACCTACACCTCTCCTGCTTTTCCTGAGAACCAATTCTCCCAGTCAAATCCCCAACTCTGTAACAAGAAAGCCACTATGATCTCTCTTTTCCTCTTTGACCATATGCTCAATGAATCACAAAGACTTTCCCCCAAATCTTCCTTCCCCAACACACCCTTGAGTATCCCAGCCTCCAACTCCAGCAGGCATTCCCTATGAATGCACCATCTGAGCAGGCCAGTAAAACAGGCAACACACACCCATCACAAGATCAGAAAATCCAGAGTGGAAACAGAAATCAAGGGAAAAAAATTCACAAAACAAAGACAGACCCAGAAATCAGCATCGAGACCTATAATCATCCCAAACACAGATACATGCACACCAACATCAACACAAAATTGATAATAGTGAGGGCAATATGTCTCCCCCAGAGCCCAGCTATCATATCAGAGCAGGTCCTGAATATTTCAACATAGCTGAAGAACTAGAAAAAGACCTTAAAACCAACTATATGAAGATGATAGAGGACATTAAATAGATCCATATCTGTCACCCTGCACAAAAAGTCAAATTCAAGTGAATCAAAGACCTCAACATAAAACCAGACACACTGAAGTAGATAGAATCGCACAAGGGGAATAACCTTGAACACATTGGCTGAGTAGAGGACATTGTGAACAGAACACTGATAGAATGAGCACTAAGATCAACAATTAATAAATGGTATCTTGCCAGGTGGTGGCGGCATGGCACACGCCTTTAGTCCCAGCACTTGGGAGGCAGAAACAGGTGGATCTCTGTGAGTTCGAGGCTAGCCTGGGCTACAGAGTGAGTTCCAGGAAAGGTGCAAAGCTACACAGATTCTGTCTCACAAAAACAAAACAAAACAAAAAATTAAATAAATAAAAATGTAAAAAAAATTGGATCTCATAAAACTAAAAAGCTTCTGTAAGGCAAATGACACTTTCATTCAGGCAAAGTGGCAGCCTCCAGAATGGGAAAAGATTTTTCCAAACTTTACACCCAATAGAGGATTAATATCCAAAATATATGAAGAACTCAAGAAACTAGATATAAGAAACCCAAATAACCCAATAAAAAAAAAGGGGTTCAGATTTAAACAGAGAATTCTCAGTAAAGGAATTCAACTGTTTGAGGAACAAAGAAATGTTCAACATCCTTAGCCATTGGAAAAATTCAAATCAAAACTACTTCAAGATTTTGTCTTGTACCTGTCAGAATGGCTAAGCTCAATAACACAAGTGGCAGAATAGCATAAGAACACTAGATAGCCCTGAGACATAGGGTAAAACCAAACACTATTAATAAAATAAAAAGTATCAATGAAAGGACTCCTAATGATATGCTGTACTGATAGATTAGTGCCTTATCCAGTCATCATCAGAGAGGCTTCCTCTGTCAGCAGATGAGAACAGATGAAGAAACCCACAGCCAAATATTACTCAGAGGGCGAGTCTAAATGGGAGGTGTCTATCAAATCCATCCCCTCAGATGACAGAGAATTCTGGAGGAAAAGGAAATGGAAAGAGTGTAAGAGCCAGAAGGAATGAAGGACATCAGGAAGACAAGACCTTCTGAATCAACAAAGAGAAGCATGTATGAGCTCACAGAGACTGAAGGAATAAACATAGGGCCTACATGGGTCTGCACTAGGTCCTCTCCATATGTATTATAGCTGTTAGCTTAGTATTTTTATGGGACTCTTGACCTTGAGAACAAGTAGGTCTCTGACTCTTGTGCCTACTCTTGGGACTCTTCTCCTGCTAGGTTGCCATGTCCAACTTTGATATAATAGTTTTTGTTTCATCATACTATATTTTATTTTGTTATGTTTGCTTATTATCTCTGAGAAGCCTTTTCTAATAAGATACAGAAAGGGTGTGGATCTGGGGAGGAGGTGGGAAGGAACTGAGAGGAGTAGGAGGAGAGGAGACTATAATCAGGATATATTATATTTGAAATAATCTATTTTCAATAAAAGAAAAAAATTAACCACTGCGTACTTGTAGACAGACACACAGGACAAAGGATATCTGAAGGATAGACTACAGATCTGGTGTGAGGAGAGTGGAGAGAAAGAGACCAAAAGACCTATAAACAAAGTATTTCCATTTTATGAGGCCAGTAGGTTTTATTGTTTTTAATTCCAGTCTTGTATAAAAACAGTAAAACAAAAGGAATAATTAGTTCCTTGTATGCAATTATGGAAGCACACAGTTTTCAAAAGTACTGACTCCATGAAACATATTGACATTTCTGATCATAATGTATCACAATAAGTCATTCTTTATTTCAGAAAAGCCGGCATTTCCTCCCTTGGTCTCCAGAAGCATCATGCCCTGCCTGCTTTCTGACATGTGAGACTTTTAAGCCACAGAACTGTTAAGGGCTTCAGCACATGCTCATAGTTACAGGAAACAGATGTGGAACTGGGGATTATTCCCCCATAGGTAGGCTGCTCATAACTGAATCCCAAATTAAACAAAAGAGACACCCAAACTTTCAGAGGAAAATAACTGCACTACCCAACACAAGGAACATGGAAAAAGCAAGACAACTCAACTCCTCCAGGAGATCTCAGCCCCCTCAACTACTGAGCTCAGTGATGTCAGAATAGTTAAAAAACTGGATGAAGACTTCAAAATTTACCAGCAAAATGATCATCCATCTCAATTTCAAACAATGCATGAATTTAACCCAAGACTTGGAGACATAAGTCAGAAACAGAACAAGTCAGAAAAAAATATATGAAAAAATCTGCAAAACTGAAGAAACTATCAGCAAAGCAATAAAGAGTTGAAACACTGTAGTAGTAAACCAAACAGAAACACTAGGAACTAAAAACTCAAATAATTAAATTTTAATAAAGCACAAATGGACTTGCTCATGCCACTCCTGTTTTGAGAAAGCAATTCGAATTGATGGAAGACCTAAGCTTGCAACATAGAACTTTGAAATCACTAAAGGAAAAATGTAAAACAAGATACAGGCAAGAAGGGCAAGGAGATGCTCAGTGGCTAAAGCCCTTGACCCACAATTGTGAGGACCAGAGTTTAGATCCTCAGGGCCCCAGGAAACACTGAGGGAGTAGTGGAATGCCTGCAATTGTCAAGTTGGCAAGCTGGACTAGTCAAACTGTTGAGTTTTGGATTCAAGTGAGAGATCATACTTCAGTCTAGACACTGAAGAATGATTTAGGAATTGTCCACATCTGGCCTCCATAGACATGTACATTCTCTTAGTAACTTTTATGTTGCTATGATAAAACACTATGACCAGAAATGACTTATAAAATAAAAAGATTACTTTTGTGTAACTAGAGGTTTCCTGCCTGGCCCACAGTCAGGACAAATCTGTGTCACCCTCCAGTCCCACAGCCACTCAGACCCAACCAAGTAAACACAGAGACTTATATTACTTACAAACTGTATAGCCATTGCAGGCTTCTTGCTAACCGTTCTTATATCTTATATCAATCCATTTCTATAAATCTATACCTTGCCACATGGCTCATGGCTTACCGGCATCTTCACATGCTGTTTGTCATGGCGGCGGCTGGCAGTGACTCCTTCCGCCTTCCTGTTTTCTCCATTCTCCTCTCTGTTAGTCCCGCCTATACTTCCTGCCTGGCCACTGGCCAGTCAGTGTTTTATTTATTGACCAATCAGAGCAATTTGACATACAGACCATCCCACAGCACTTTGGTTTATCATTTCAGAGGGACAAGATTCCATTGTGGTGGCAAGATGTAGTACCAAGCAGGAATAATGGCTAAAGCAAGAAACCAAGAACTCACATCCTCAACCACAAACATGAAGCAGATGAGTGAACTATACATGGTGTAAGTCTTTAAACTCTCCAAGCCTGCCTCTAGTGACATGCTTACTTCCTCATGACCACAATTCCTAAACCTCCACAGAGAGTGCCTTCAACTGAAAACCAGGGTTCAAATATCTGAGTCCATGGGGATATTCTCATTCAAACCATTTGACACATGCATGTCCATCCCTGTACACACAAGAGGCATCATCCATGTGAACATGCATGCACACATGAGAGCACACCACACATACAAAGACAAAATGAAAAGAGATGGATAGAGGAAGGCGAGAACTTTTTTTAAAAAGAATTGATAGCCCAGGGAATAATTCCAACAACTGACAAATGGATTAAAGAAATTTAGTTAGTTTCAACATAACAAAAGATACAATAATGGTATAGGGAATGAAAGAAACATTGCTAACCATACATATACAGGATACTGATAGCTTAAATATATAAGCAACTGAATAATTAAACAATAATATCATGTAGTCAAAAATAGACAGTACTGTCAAAAAGTATAAATGAATAATAAATATTGGGGAAGGTAATCAACATTCTTATCCATCAATCAAATGAAATTAAAACTGCTTTGAGATTCCATACTAACTCAGTATGAATATTTATCACCAAGCAACCCAATAAAGACAAATACCAGTGGGAGGTGAGAAACCCTTATTCAGTGTTGTCAATAATCTATTATGGAAGTCATGAGGAAGTCCCTGACAAACCAAAAATAGAACTAGTGTATCACCTCACAATCCTACTCTGGGTTGTATAGCAAAGAGTCTAACTTTAGCTCTCACAGAAATACTTGCTTATAAATAAATAAGCAATATTTACTATATTATTTACAATTGCTAACAAATGGAAAGAGCCAACCTATCTGCCCATTAACAGGTAATTTGATAAAGAATATGTTACATAGTAGAATTTTATTCAGCCATGAAGAAAAATTAAGTCTTGTCATTTTTAAGAAAACAAATGCAACTAAAATTCATGATGTTAAGTGAAATACATAAGACATATAAAGATTTTCCAACTTAATGGAACTCGATTTTTAAAGTATTCCATGAAGAATTCAGACTTCATCATGTTTGTGGAGGAGGTGAGGTTGTGATTGTAAGTCATGGAAAAAGGAAGGGACCATGAGAAGGGAGAAAGAGATCTATAGAGTGAGTAGAGAGAGGGGATAATTAAATAAAATGAAAGTTAAATAGGTGGGGGCCATTCAGTGAAAAGAAAGGAACCATAAAGAGGTGTTATTTGTTGATAATGAAGGAGTTTACCATGAAAGGTAAAGAGGATGAATAAAGTAAAATATAATAAAGTTATCAGCTTGTTTCCTAAAAAAAAGACCCATATATAAAAATAAGTACTATTTATATGTACTTGCACTAACAAAGCAGTAGCAAAATACAATTTGTAAGATTGGATTAAATTCTTCAGTACCTAAAGTTTTAAAAGAACATGGAAACCATATGGAAGATAAACCAGAACTCTAAAAATAGGACTTAAAAGTCTATGTAGAAAATACCCATGTCCTTCTATAGGTTGGTTAATATTATCAGCATTCTAGAGTCATAAACTATAATAGAAACTCTGAATTGTATATATGGCTTGATTCATTTCAGTGAGATTAGTGATCTTATACCTAATTTATATAATTAACTGTTTCTCTTGCACCACTAAGATCAAGAAGCATGCTCATAGCCAGTGTATCATTTTCACCATTCCTGACTCCCAGTGACAGTTCTGACCATGGTGGAGTATCAAAGACTATTTGTTGTCTGCCTACCACCATCAAGTAGAAGCTTCATTGTTACCTAACCTTAGCAGTAAGACTGACCTTAAATTTGTGTTTTAGAGTCTGTTTTCAGTGGCCTTTTTTGATACTAACTGAATTAAGTTGAGTTGCCTAGGCATTGATGCTGAAGTAGTTTAAGTGAAGTTAATTAGTTAGTGACTGTGAGAAAAGCATCTGTCAGGAACTGAGGAAAGCTGGATAAGGAGGAATAGAAGTCAACCATAACATAGTTTCATTAGAGCCTTGGATCTGGGGTAGCACATCAGAACTGCCTTGACCTGAGATATAGGGGCTGGCCCTTCATATCATTGCTTGTCATGCATACCCTCTCTAGAGAGGAAGCCAATCTGTTTTGGAAAGAGAGCTTGCTCTGGCCAAAGGGCAGAAGGGACTCTACTGTGACTGTCAGCAGCAGACATTCTCCGTAGCTCATATGTGAGACTGACCAGAGATCCATTTATCCGTTCAGAGAACAATGTACAATCATGTGCATGCATTAATAAATGGGGAGTTATTACATAGTGAACAGATCCATATAGCCACTATGTCTTTTAAAAAGTTTAGTATTGAGGAACTAAAGAAACATTGAATATTCTACAGTCACTAATGAATTTCCATCATAAGGATGACTGCCAACTTTTTTTTAAAATTTTTTTTCATTTTAAATACCAACCCCATTGCCTCCTTCCTCCCTCTCTTCCATCCTCCACTCCCATCCCACCCCCCATCCACTCCTCAGAGGGGGTAAGGCCTCTCATGGGTAGTCAACAATGTCTGGCATACCAAGTTGAGGCAGGGCCTAGCCCCTCCCCTGCTGCATCAAGGCTGAGAAAGGTATCCCACCATAGAGAACGGACTCCAAAAAACCAGCTCATGTACCTGGGATAAATCATGATCCCACTGCCAGGGGCCCCACAAACAGATCAAGCCACACATTCAGAGGGCCTAGTTCAGTCCCATGCAGGGTCTCCAGCTGTCAGTCCAAGGTCCATGAGCTCCCACTCACTCGGGTGCTAGGGAAATCCCCAGGAACCCACAGGATGTCCCCAGCTGAGACTTCTAGCAATGGTGGAAAGGGTGACTGAACTAGCTTTCCCCTGTACTCAGATTGGTAGCTACCCTAATTGTCATCATAGAACCTACATCCAGTGACTGATGGAAGCAGATGCAGAGACCCATAGCCAAGCACTTGATCAAGCTCCTGGAGCTCAGTTGAAGAGAGGGAGAAGGGACTATAGGAACAAGGAGAGAGGGGTCAAGATCATGATGGGAAAAACCACAGAGACTATCAACTTCTAATACTGTAGTTTATTCAGCTTGTTTTTAAAATTTTATATACATAGAGTTCAAACAGCACTTGCACATCTTTCTTTTCTCTGTGATTTTGAAATACACTGTGTAACAGTGTGCATTTATAATTAACACATTACTGTATGATTTTTATTTGCATGAATGATTAAAATGTATTACTCTACATGCCGTGACTTATAAGGCTGCTGAACACATTACGTTTTCCCTTTTTCACATTATATACCATCATTGTGTTACAGACAAATTGTCAGTGAATAGATGCTGCTTACCATTTCTGTTCATCATTTAGCCCCAAATTCGTCTGTCAATGTCTATGTAGGTGACTCACTAGTCTATAACTTGATTCCTGGTAGATTACTCAGAAGAATGCTCAGAGACAAATATTCTTTTAAGCTTTTACCTGTTGATAACAGCTTTCCTGTGTCCTTTGTAGTTGAATGCTGCTTATTCTTCACTGTGACATCATTGGCTAATACTATCCTTGAGTATAGACATATTTCTGTATTGGCTGTGCTCCAGTAGTGTCTCCTGTTTTATCTGTTTCATAGACAAGCTCTTTGAAATGCCTTTTCCTTTTATAGGCATAGTTCACCAGACACCTCACTAGCACAAGGAGCTTTAAAAAAAATACCAAGAGAGTTCTTGAGTGAGCAAAATGTAACCCCTGACTATTTTTAAATCTTGATTTTTTGGTAAACATTTATATACATGTGTCTGTGTGTCAAAGTATGCAAACAAACGTGTATGCATGTGTCTGCAGAGGCCAGAGGCATCCAATCCAGTGCAACTGGAGTTACAGATAGTTGTGAGTCATTATGGATGTTGGAAATTGAACTCAGGCCCTCTGCAAGAACTATATGTGCTCTTAACATCTGAGCCATTTCTTCATCTGCTGTCTAGTTTTTAACATATAAATATACACTGGCATTGAGGTCTAATGACTTCAAATATTATTAAAATTATCTAACTTTATTAAGAGTGCATCTTAAGCAATATATTAAGCTGCATGATTCATAGCTGTAATAATAACTTGTTATTTCAAAGATCTGATTAAAGCAGATCATATGGTAACTTATTTAAATCTGTTCTGTTCCCAAGTCCATGAGTTCTGCCAGGGAAGTGGCAGAGGGGAGCAGATGAGTAGGCATGTGTCAGGTTGCACTGTGTTCCTTTTCTGCAAACTTTGTCTCCTTTATGAAATTTTAGTGAACTTGGGTAGCCTCTCTCCATGTAGACTGGACTTCAGTAGACCCACATGATATCTTGATAGGGAACTGCACAAGATTTGCTGAGTTTCCCATGACTGGGCTTGCCTCTCCACTCTTACCATACTTACTGCTCTGTAACAAGAATACCTCACATCATTCAATAATTTTGTTTATTTTTAGGTACAGCATTAAAAGAAAAGGAGCTTTTTTCCATGTCACCAAGATTAGTAGTCTAAAAGAAGTTCCTTAATTTTTTAAAATCATGTTCAAATATATAACCAAACAAATAATTTGAAAAATAATTATGTGTATATATATATATAAATTAAAAATTACCAGAATTAAAAAACTTAAGAAAGACAGGAAATTTTATAATCTATGAAACAAAAATAATTTGAATTGCAGGTAAATATGTAGATATATTATAGACAAATATCATCAAAAGAGAAAGGAGAAGTAATACATTTAATATTTAAAAGAATATCAAAGAGCCAGTCAGCAGTGTTGCATGCCTTTAATCTCAGCACTTGGGAGGCAGAGCCAGGCAGATCTCTGTGAGTTTGAGGCCAGCCTGGTCTACAGAGTGAGATCCAGGACAGGCACCAAGACTACACAGAGAAACTCCGTCTTGAAAAACACAAAAAGGCCGGGCGTTGGTGGCACATGCCTTTAATCCCAGCACTCGGGAGGCGGAGGCAGGCGGATCTCTGTGAGTTTGAGGCCAGCCTGGGCTACTAAGTGAGCTCCAGGAAAGGCGCAAAGCTACACAGAGAAACCCTGTCTCGAAAAACCAAAACCAAAACCAAAAAAAAAAAAAAGCCAGAAATGAAAACAAAAGAAGAATATTACCATGGTGGGACTTTATTATGGGTGATTTTCTTTTCTATCAGATGATTCCTTATTTATTTTCAATTCAATAATGCAAATGTATTAGGTATACTACTAGCTAAATATTTTATATTTTAATAGATTTGAATATTAGCTAAATATATATAGCTAGTAGAATACAAAATATAAGAAGCAAAAACATTTTAAGTAGAAAATAATGTGATGAGAAGTGATAGATACAGAATAAGGGATAGTGATCTGAGATAACTCAACATCATCTCTATTGACTCATTTAATCATTTCCCAGGTGGATTAGTTGGGAGGTGAACGCTCTAGAGACAGAGTAGGATCACAGTGCCAACCATGGTCTTGATGAGATTTTGTCATCATGGTCTGAGTTTCTAACTTACTACTCCTTCCTTTTTCCTTTCTCAACATTTGGCCTACTACTAATAGCAGAAATGTCTATGCATGCAGAAAGTTATTAGTTTCTTGCCTTAGAGAACATCTGTTCTTGTTCTAAAATAGCATGGCAATTCTATTTAAATAGTCCCTGTACAATCTGCTGCAATTTGTCATTTTAGCTGTATGAACACTTGCTATGACATGAATGTACAAGAAGGGAAAAAACTTCAAGTCTGCATAACTCCAAACTAATTAATTACCTTATACTACATAAAATTATATTATGAAAAAATACTATTTAAGCTATTGGGAATGTCATACTACAACATTCTTCACAACTGTCTATCCTTCCCTGATGATGATGCTGGTTTTGAACACTGACAATTTTACAACCACTGTGATTGGGAACTGAACTTACCACCCTGGACCTTTCTACTTCCTGATTAGTAGCAAATCACATTGGGTTCAGATTCTGTTTACTTCAAATATCTATTAAAATGAACTATCTACTAAATATTCAAAATAGAATGAAAATATCCAAAATATTTTGGAAAATTCTTATTATGACTATTACTGTTACTTGACATTAAGTGAGATTTGTTGGTTTAGTTAGGTTTTCTATTACTGTGCTAAAACATAATAACCACAAGCAACTTGGGCAGGAAATGGTTTATTTCTGCTTACAAGTCTCAGGTCATAATCCATCACTGAAGGAAATCAGGACAGGAACTCAAGGCAGGAATCTCGAGGCAGGAACTAAAGCAGAACCAAGCTGCCAAATGGCTTGCTCCTCCATCATGCTCATCCTGTTTCTCATATAACCTAATGCCATCTGTCCAGGGCTGGTACCACTCACAATGGACCAGGTCCTCCAACAACAATTATTTATCAAGAAACTGCCCTACAGACTTTCCTACAGTTGATTTTATAGGGTGATTTCTCAACTGGGATTTCTCTTCTGAGATAACTCTAGCTTGTCTCAAGTTGAAAACAAAAAAAGAAAAGAAAAAATAAACAAAAAATAAGAATAAACAAAAACCTAAGGAGGACAATCAATTGCCACAGGACTCAATTTCAGTGTGGTTTAATAACTTATTTCATTGGTCAGCAAACAGTATTTTCATTTCAAATGTTCAAGTTATCATATTATCTTCATTATTCTTTTCATTTTTTTTTCTTTTCCACTGCTGAGGAACACAGCCTATGCTAGATGAGCATTCTGCCACTTAGCATTACAGTCCAGAACCCAACACATTGTGCCCTGCATTCCCAGGAGATGTTTTCTAAGTTATTCAAGATGACATTGAATTCACTCTAAAGTCCAAAATTGCCTTGATCTAGAAATCCTTCAGCCTCAGACTTCCGAGTAGATAAAATTACAGGCCTGAAGTCCAGCCCAGCTACTTGGCTGTTTTTTTTTTTCATTGTTAATTTCTAATAATACTCAAATGTGATTAATGTATGACTAAATGTATCTATTATTTTTAAATGTGGAGACTTCAGTTACATTCCTAATCTCTATGTTACAAGAAGATAATGCACATTTGGACATATATATATATATATATATATATTAGATTCTTCTTTCATATAATATATCCTGACCATAGTTTCCCCTCCCTCCTCTCCTTCTAGCTCCCCTCCACTTACCCTCTCCCCCAGAACCACTCTCCTTTCATTTCCTCTTCAGAAAAGAGCAGCTCCAAGAGATTATAGCCAAACAGGACAAAGCAAGATACAATAAGACTAGGCAAAGCCCTCATACTGAGGCTGGACAAGGCAACCTAATAGGAGGAAAAAATCCCACAAGCAAGCGAAAGGGTCAGAGACACACCATCTGCCACTCTTAGGAGTCCCACAGAAACACCAGCCATAACATATGCAGAAGACCTGGTGCAGATCCATGCAAGCCTTGTGCTTGCCACTTCAGTCTCTGTGAGCCTGTATGAGCCCTTCTCAGGTGTTCTAATTTTAAACAAGAATGTTTCACCTTTATTAGTTTCTTAGTATATTTGTTGCTCTATTTATACTTCTCTATCATGGTGTTTTATCTTCAGTGTTAGACAATGACATTTTAGTGTGTTTGTCTTTGAGGCCCATGGTATATGACATTGCTGTTGCCCTAGAATTCACAACTCATTATTTGTAAACTATCACCTTTATTTTATCTAATTACATATCTATTTAATTATTGCTAGTGTTGAGAATCAAATCTAGGGCATCAGAAATGGGAGGCAAGCAAGTTAGCCTTCAATCACACCCTAGACCTAGTTTTACATATATGTACATCATTTCATATGTACATCATATGACTATTCAGCTTTAAACAGCCAAGTTTGTATGGAATCATTCTCCATCACTCTTCCAGTTTTTCTGGCTCATTAAAGAAACTATATAATCACATAGTCACAGAAAGCACACATTGAGTTTATTTTTTGACCTGGCATCAACCGTAATTGTAGGTAAGAATACCTTCCTTTTTGTGTACTTAGAATGATCACAAGTTGATTTCTGAGTGCTCTGTGTATGCTTACTCATTGATAAGCATTATATCACATAAAAGTAGTTAGTCTAAGATATGACATTATTATTATCTTCATTTTGATGACTAGGGGACAGTGGTGTTACAAATGGTATGGGGGAGAAACTAGATTTAATAATTCACATAGTTCTGATGATGAATTCCCTCTTGAGATATGGTGCTTCATCTACCATACCTAGCTGAGAAAGTAACAAAATAAGCAATAATAAATGCTAGAAGAGCCACTTGAAAGATTTCAATGAACAAATAAAGGAACAGAATATCTGCTGTGGATATCACTCTGTATCAATAAAGCGCTGATTGGCCGGTAACCAGACAGGAAGTATAGGCGGGACTAACAGAGAGGAGAATTGAGGGAACAGGAAGGTAGAGGGGAGACGGCCTGGAGCCGCGGCCAGGAGAAGGAAGATGTAAAGTACCGGTAAGCCACGAGCCACGTGGCAAAGTAGAGATTAATAGAAATGGGCTAAATATAAGAGTAAGAGCTAGACAATGATAGGCCTGACCTAATGGCCA
>CABHPH010131189.1:2216-28896 GCA_902168325.1 Peromyscus nudipes | reverse complement strand
AAAAAAAAAATAAGCATACTCTTTGGATAATTAATTATGTATTATGAGGGGATTAAAAAAAAGTTCACCAGAGCCCATTTTATGCCCATAAATTAATAGTAGGTGGAATGAGGAAGTGCTTATTTGTAAGTTAATTTATATGGCTTGTCTTTCCCTCTGTTTCTAAATGAGTGTCATTCATATATATATATATATATATATATTTAAAATCAATGTTTATTTAGAAGTGAGGAGTAGCATTGATATCTTAAGAAAGTATATATTAAAAAAGCCAATATACAAAGGCACTAGTCATAGCAGAAGTAATTGAAATATATGTCATCACTTTTTTGCATTGTGATGTTTTTACCTTTAACAACTACCTCCACCACCCCCACCCCATGATGACCAAACCCAAGGCTTCAGGCCCTCTAGGACAGATACTGTGTACTGGTGAGCTAAGTCCCCAGACTTAACCTTACACCTTCTCATGGAAAGAGAAATTACAATAGCAAATTTTTGTTTGCTTTAAGTATCCCAGTAGATTTCAGTCCACTTTTTGAAATTTAAAAAAAAGGTTAAAAGTTGAAAAAATTTAGGGCCAAAAAAAAAAAAAAAAAAAAAAGAAACCAAAGTAGCAACTTTTAAAGGAAGTGAAGCAAACTTTCTGTTCTTGGTCGAAGATTTAACAAGGAGGCAAAATGTCCAAATTCCTTAAAGAAAATTGGTATAAAGGAAATAATTTTTGTTAGGTTTTGTTAGCTCGAAGTGTGTGAACAGCTTCCTACTTTGAACATGCTTAAGTAAATCACATCTCAGGAAAAGCATGTGCAAAACATCCTATCCATGGTGCTTTTTTCTGTGATCGTCTCTAGAACATGGCAGGTGGAATCAGGATCTCACCCTTTAGACTTAGGGCAGGTTCTTTGGAGAAAGCCCGAGAGCCTGTGTTAACAGGCATTGTGGCAGTGTGAGAAGACAGAGATGCACTGGCTCTCCAGTTTTGAGTCAATAAGATGAAAACTACTGCTCTCCTAACGAGCTTTCCCATTATTCATTTGCTATCTAATCCTTGCAGTTACTCTGTGAAGCAGACAGGGTACATTATAGGAGAGGAAGCAATCTCAGTGGTGAATGAAATACTTTGCCCTCAGATTCAGAGCTCCAAACTCTGAACTTCAGCCCTTATCAAACTGATAAAACGTTGTCATTTATATTTCTGCTACACGGTCACGGAGCCTCATGGAATCCACGGAGGCAGGAATAGGACTTGATCTAGAATTCAGTAAATACAGAGGATGGAGCTCTTCCTTAGCGTGAACAGACTCTGGGTTCGAGCCTTAGTACCACAAAAGCCCACGTGTACAGAGACATGCTTGTATAGAAGTTTTATAGGTAATGCTTGTTTGCTGTGCAAAGTAAATATAACAAGATACTCTTTGTTTTAGGGAAAATCCAGAAAGAACTTTTGACTTGGTATTGAAAGTGAAGTGTCATGCCTCTGAAAATGAAGGTATGTGTGTTCTTTTACTTGCTAATGTAATCGAGTATGTCAAAACAAGTGTTAATACTGTGTTCTGCTGGAGCATGATTCTATCAGGAACCTGATAGTACCAGATGTCTCTTCCAGGATCTCAAATTGCTAGTAATAAAATAGATGCGAGGTCTTTGCTCTGAGCTTGTAGGAATCAGGGTTTGTTATCTGTGCAGCTTGGATTTCAACTTACAGCTCAGTTTTGCTCCCTGTTGACAAAACTGCCCTTGTTCATAGTAAGAAGGCATGCCTTTTCATTTTCTTTCATCTGTGTTGGAAAAGTCAGCTCCTTAAAAAAAAAAAAAATACTGTAAATTCTCCTGCTAGTACTAACGGGGCCTTCCCCAGTCCCTTCTGATGTTTCTGAAATGCACTATGTAGGCCGAGTCGCTCTTTCTGTTGGATTTATTCCAGTTGCACAGAACTTGGGGAAGTAAACATGTGTGACATAACTTGGAAGGTTTTGGTTGTGGGTTCTATACAGTTTTCCAGAAAAACAAATACTTACTCTTTAAAGTGTTGTGACTTTTGTCCATTTTTTTTAAATCGCCTTTCTATATTATGTGTGTATTTGGGAGCGGAGTATCAGTCAAAGGTGAAGGAACATCTCTTTTTGCTTATTTTATGCATGCTATATATTCATGCATGTTTTTAGTACGTGGCTCATTAGCAGTATACTTCGCCCCTAGATGGCAAGGCTATTAAGCGTGGGGTTTTGTGGAGATCAGTTAGCCATCCTGAAGCCTGGGTTGGGAAGTCTCTGACACTCTTAGTCCTAAGATTAGTCAGCAATTACATACTCTTAAGTCATTTGGCGCTGCACACCTTAAAATAGAGGAGTCCAGCCCAGCTGTGGTGAAATAGGCATGGCTAATTTTAGGTAGGAAATCACACACATTCTTGGCTCCAGAGCTTCTGTGTGCTTTGCTTCTGGTCTACTGGAAGTACGTACAGCTCTGATCAAGTTTGCCAGTTAGCAAGAAGACATCCCAAGGTTCTAACTAACCTCTTCCCATTAGAGAAATCATCGTCGTCGTTGTCCTCTGTGTGGTAGAATTTGTTCATTTGTGTACTCCCCAGGGACAGCCATATCCTCTGTGCAGCTTGTGCATGTTATGCTGAACACACACACACACACACACACACACACACACACACACACACACGTGAACATTAGTGTTTCAGACTCCACTTAAATCGATAGTGTGTTTATGGTATACGTTAACCTTAAAAGAGCTACCACACTGTTAACCTAAGGTGCGTGAAGTGGTGCTCATCTGATGTGTTATACAACAGGATAGATTCTTTTGGGAAGCACAGGAGCTTTTTCATTTTAAAAGAGTGTTCCTCAGGTTGCAAAGCCATCTTATAAAAGTATAAAAGTACTTCATGTAACAACTGGTCTGTGCACGTGTTAATCTGTGACCTTCATGTAAAGGCTCCATGGATTGGTCCTTGCTTCCCCGCTTCGCCCCTCTGCTTTCTGTGACTGGTTAGTCCAGTGACCAGCTGTTACTAGCTTTTATTGCCATCTCACCTTGCTGCCGCTGTAAAATCAAACTGCTCTCCAGAGATATCTTCACTTGTGTTTTAGCACTTTAGACAGTCTGACAAAGTTGGAAATATCATAAATGGACAAGATAAACAATTTTTGGCTTCTCTTCAAGCTGGTCAGTCCATTCTTTGTATATGTGATGCATGTGCATATTTGTGTGTGTGTGTGTGTGTGTGTGTGTGTGTGTGTGTGTGTGTGTGTGTGTTCCTGTGTGTGAGTGCTAGTACACACATGCCATGGTGTCTCTGTAGAGGTCAGATGAGAATTTCAAGTGTTGGCTTTTACCTTCTACCTTGTTTGAGACAGGGTTTCTTTGTTGTTCACAGCTACTGTGTAAACCAGGCTAGCTGCACCTTGAGTTCTGGGGGACTTCCCTGTCTGCCTCCTATCTCCCCTTGGTGCTGGGATTACATACGTATACTACTTTACTGAACTTGGGTCCTAGGGATCCGAACTTAGGTCTTAACATTTGTGAGGCACGCACTTTACCCACTGAACCATCTCCCTGGCTCATAGAATTGTGAACACATCAAGGTTTTCTTTTGTGCTCCCCCACCAGTTTGGACAGTGTTGGGGATTGAACTTAGTACCACGAGTTCAGTCTATGAAAGTCTGAACACTGAGCTGGAGTGTCAGCTTTAGAGTGTCCCCTCTAGCTTACTGCCTGGCACCAAACTCTAAAGATTTAATTTTTTTTTTTTTTCCTCACTACTGCAGCTCAGGCGGCCTCAGACTTGTGGTCTTCGTACTTTAGCTTCTAGAGTGCTGGGATTGGGGTGTGCCACTCCATCTGGCTTAAATTCAACCACATCAAAAACATTACATTTTCTTCCTTCAGTGATGCTTTAAATCATTTAAACATGATGAATAATTTAAGTTCCATGAAGTTATAAACTTTTGTGCCCTAAGAAGTCTTAGTTCCTATAACTGAGCTCTAAAAGTAAAATTTTATGCCAAATTGCTTGATGTTTCTATAATATCTTAATAATTACCCCTTTCATTGCTAAATATTAAAAGGAAAATATGTGGCAGTTCTTTGAAAAGTATTAGAGTATTTCTTTGTAACTGTCAATTTGTTTGTTTTAACAAGACTGCGTTGGATTTTGGCTTGTCTCGGGTATGTTCCTGTCACTGTGGTAGACTTTGGGTTGGATTTTGGCTTGTCTGGGGTATGTTCTATCACTGTGATAGACTATGGGTTGGATTTTGGCTTGTCTGGGGTATGTTCCTGTCACTGTGATGGACTCTGGGTTTTATTTTGGCTAGTCTGGGGTGTGTTCTATCACTGTGATGGACTCTGGGTTTTATTTTGGCTTGTCTATGGGGTGTTTCCTGTCACTGTGATGGACTTGGAGAGTAAGCCCTGTAAATTAGAATGCTTTTACAAATGTAAAACTGGCCCTAAGACTGAAAGGACACTTGACAGTCCTTGTAAGAAGAATGCTGTTGGGTGAGTCATTAGCTCTTATTATGAAATTACAGATCCTGTCATTCAAAGGCTTAGATATCTTGTGGTTTCAAGATGGCTATCTCTAGACCTTGGAAGCCTGCTTTCTTGAATATGACTGCAGGTGCAGGAGGAGAAGCCTTTGGCTTTTCATGACTTTCTTTAGAACCAGAAATTTTCTCAGAAAATGTCTTCTTGAGCCTCAGTGTCTAGAGTTGTCGTGGCTATGACCATTGCTTAGGAGGACATCATTGACCCTGTCAAGATGGAGGGCTGTGGTGGGGGTATTGTGATTGGCCTAATAATAATTGGCAAAGAGTAGATATTAGGAGATTAGTTGAAGTATTCTTTGTAAAGGGCTGTTCAGAGCATCACTTTATTCTTTTGATGGCTTATTTTGTCATATAGAAAATGTGTCTTTAATCTTCATGTTAAAATATTTGACATGATTCTCACTCTTTTCATAGAGAACTTAAAATTTTTCATAAGTATCATATGTATTGTCAGAAATAAGATTAAAAGTTGATTTCTCTTTGTGTGAGTGTATGTATGTGTGTATTTGGGTGCCTATAGAGGCTAGAAGAGGCTGATTTTTTTCCCCTGGAGCTGGAGTAGGTGACTGTCAGCCACCTGGCCTGGCTGCTGGGAACTGAACTTGAGTCCTGAAAGAGCAGCAAGAGCTTTTAGTTGCTGACCCATCTTGCCAGTCCCCAGAAATAAGTTATTAACTGTTTTAGTTCATTTGGAAATGAATTAGTTGGTGAACTAGAGCTTGACATAGCAGTTATTCATCTAGTCTTTTGCTTTCTGGACTTGTTTCAAGGCATTTCATTAATATTTCTGAACATAAGACATTTTTTAAAAATGTATTTAACTTATTTATTTTATGTGCACTGGTGTGAAGGTGTCAGATCCCCTGGAACTGGAGTTATAGACAATTGTGTGCTGCCATGTGGGTGCTGGGAATTGAACCCAGGTCCTCTGGAAGAGCAGCCAGTGTGAGCCATCTCTCCAGCCCCCCATAACACATTTTAGAATATTGAAAAATAAGTTAGTTTTGTTTGGAGTCCCCTACAGATATGAAGCTTGCTGTAAGAGGGACTGGTGATGTTTCTCTCTTCTGTCCCATTTGTTGATAGAATTGTTTCTGGTGATGTCTTCATGTTGGCTATGGCCTCTGTTTTAAAGGAGATTTTCCTGGCAAGACAATCTTCCAGGAGCTTGTATTCCAGTTTTCCAGAGCACAGTGCCACAATTTAGATGTTAATGTTGTACTTGGTGGCTCTCCAGCTCATTGCCTTCGCCACCCTTCTGCTCGCCCACACTCCCACAGAGGCTGGGAGGTACAGACGGCAGAGATGGCCTTGTCTCAGTTCTAATAACAAAACTCACAGTACTCTGCTTGCACCACTTTCTCCAAAGAGATTGGACACTTCAAGGAAAGGAAAACTATCTTCCTTAGTAAAAGATGCCTTCTCTAAGGGTTTCTTTTTTGGGCGGTGGCTTGGGGAGTCTGTTCTCTCTGTTTTCTTTGTTTTCCTCTGTTGCTAACTGATGGTAAGAAGTAGCAGCAGCAGCAGCAGCAGCAGCAGCTGATATTTATGTAGTATTTACTTGGAGCCAAGCACAAGTCTGGGGGTTTAAAAAATGTACTAGGTTCTTAAGTCTCACAAAAATCTTACGAAGTGCTGCTCTCATGAAGGGACCAAAAGCACAGAGAAATTAAGAAATTTGTTTAAAGTAGTATTCCTGTCGTCTGAGGTTAATCACCTCTGTCTTGCCTCCTATTGCATAGTGCCACATGTAAACTCATCGTTACCTGTTTTATAACACAAGGGCATAGAGCATTAATGATATGTGTGGCAGGTCATTTTAAACAAGAATACAGTGTGTTTTCTGAAATTAATAAATTCATTGTAATTCCTCTGAAAACAGCACTAAGCTTTCCCTTGTATAACTCTGTTCCTCCTCTTCATTTCTAAGGCTTATGTCTCCATATTAAATGACTCTTTGATCTAACACTTCTAGTTATTAGCAGTTCAAGCACACCTTTGGCAAACCTTGTTTATTCACATATCATTATCTGATTATTTCTCTTAGGATCAAGTCCCTTTGTTATAGTTTTTTTTTTCCTTTGATGAGAACATCCAACTTGGTATTGAATTATCTATTTTTTTAAAATTATCTGTTTTAAATCTCAACTCATGTTAACAGTTGAAAGCATTCATTTTCTTAAATCAGAACCCGAAGTCAAATAATTTATAGTCTCCTCCATACCCTGTATAAGAGACATTTATTAAACTGCATTTGATTATTTTTTTTCTCCATAGTGTGATGATGTAGTTTGCTGAATACAGCATTTCGGCACTTTGTGTGCTCATAAGGAGTTTATTGTAGTCATGTATAGTTAAAAAGGTAGCTTGATTGTTTGTTTGCTATGCTTCTAGTAAATTCTTCATGAACCACATTAGTTATCTTCCTTAAGAGAGAGCTCACCACAGAATCTCACATCCTTAGTGAATTCAGAATGGAAAGGTATATAGATTGGACCTGTGGTGGCCATTGGACAAGCAGATGCTGCTACAGTTAATTCAGAGGGTTTCTTGTAGAAGTGATTTTAAATACAAACTGGCATGACAGTAGCAGGAACATTTGAAATGTATGTATATAGTGGGCATGGCAGTGTATCCCGCAGAAAATTTAATGTGATTCTTTAGAATCATGTTCTTGGAATATGTCATTTTCTCCAGTAGCAAATAGTTAAGGGTGTTCTTTTATATTTGTGTGAGGCATTATGGGTTCTTCCCAGCATTGCTGCCTGTTAAAGTACAGATTAAGCATCACTGTTGTGCGTGTTTTCCTTGTTACTTCGGTAGTGTTCAGTTGCATTTCATACTCCATGACCTGGTCTTATTAGCTGCTTTAGTTTTTTTCATGGTTTTTGCTGCTACTGCAGTCTGAGGTGACTCCTTGTCTTTGAACTTGCATGGTTCCCACTGTGATGGGGCCCCAGGGCCCCTACTGCACTTGCATTCACAGCGCTGTCCTCCGTGGCTGCTGTGACCATTCTAAGCTGGCACAGTCAACAAGTTTGTTCAGTCTTTTGGTGTGTTCATTCAGTCCCTGGAATGTCTTTTCTAGATTTTCAAGGTGGTGTGTCCTTAGGACGATAGTCAGTAATTGGGAGATTTTTCTTCGTTTTCATGGTGTTTCCTGTCTGTCTTGCAAATATGTGTGTTTAATTTGTGAATCAGAGGCAATACTTTACCTACTATGGAATATAATTTTAACTGTGTTCGTAGATATTATTGGCTATATTGCCATTTGGGGGCTACTTCAAGCAAGTGGCCTGGCTGTTTTAGGTAACAATGAGATCGTTAATTCTAATAGACTCCTTCCTCCATTGAAATGAGTTTTAGTGCTTAACGTTCCAAAACTTTTCACAGCTGTAGTTCCTGGCTTTATGCTAAAGGAATGTTATGAATGCTCAGACAGTCTTGTTTGTTGACTGTTGTTTTCTCAGTTTGGAAATGATTCCAGATAGTTTTGAGAAGTTAAGACACCGGGTGTTCCTGTGTTGGAAGGTTGAGTGATGTTTCAGGCAAAGTTAAGAGTCTTAATTGTACATAAATTCAGGTTGTTGATTTATTTCAGGTAGCAAGTTGATTTTATCTATAGAAGAATATGTATTACTTCTTCTTTGTGTGATGGGACAAAGTGGAGAAACTTGCCCACAGTGGCCCTGAATCGAGGCCTGAGAGCTAATATCGCTCAGCCGTAAGTGCTTGGCCTGCGTGTGTGAGGCTCTGGGTGACATTAGTGCTCAGGACAGTAGAGTGAATAGGAGAACGTGAAGCCTCCTAGAGAGGAAGTTGCTTTGCTGTCTGAACCATTCTGAGCCACTCTCTCTCTCTCTCGCTGTGGGGTTGTGGGCACCTGCATGCAGCTACCTGCTGCCCAGGACAGTGTCAGTCCCAAGCACTTGGTTCTAAAATTACCTCTCTTCTCCCCTACTCTTCAAATAACACACCAAGTGGGTAGGTGTTATTGAAAGGTCTTATATGATTAAATTTACAGTGAGGTGTGAACAATTGATAGACAGCCCTCAAGGGACCATTTTAATTTTAAAGAAAGCCTTGTAAACTAAGGTTAATTAAAAAGATGCAGTTTGGAGCTGGAGATACAGCTAAGTGGTGTGTAGCTGACTAGGATGTGCGATGCCCTGGGTTGATCTCAACACAGCCAAACAATGAAATAAAATAAAGTAAAAATAGATGTGGTTTGCCATAAGGGAACATTCTAGTTTGGCCTTACTGTCTTTATTCTAGCTCTACTATTACTCTGTAAGTTTTGAGTTAATGGCTTTAATAAGTATGTAAATATATTATGATATTAGGAATATTTGTGCAGTAAATTCATTAAATTTTGTTACATATATAACATTCCCAGTTAATAAATAAAGCTGTAATGTCATAGTTAAAGACCCTTAATTATGTTTTCATTTACCTAGGTAGACTTCAAGCTAGATGTTTTATAGAAATAGTGATTAAAAACAATATTTGGCATTTGTAATATGTCAGGAAATATAACAAGTGTCTGTGTATCCATATTGTTTTTACTATAATTATAGGAGGTAGAGACTGTATTCTTTCAGAAAGATAAAGAAATGGAGGCTGAGAAAGTTTAAACCATTTCCCCAGCATGCACAGCTTCCAGAGGTGGGACTGGATTTGGACCTGTTCCTATGGTATGGAGCCTAAGCTCTTAATTGTCAGGCTTCTCTTAAACTAGTTCTTTAGCACTAGTGAGATATTCTGCAGTGATGTTTATAAAGCCATACATTTCTGAAAATCCTTAATAAATTCTAGGCTTCATCAGATTATATTATTATTATTATTTAATTGTAAAATGACACTTATCGTTGAGAGTGTGTGTGTGCACATGCATGCATGCACTGTGGCATGTGTGTGGCAGTCAGCACAACCTGCAAACACCTTTACTTGTTGAACCATCCCACTGTCCCAGAGTTATATTATATTATGATTAGCAAGGTCATAGGAAGATGTGCCTAAACACCACGCAAGTGGTTAGTCTTCTTATTCATTTCAATGAATAAGAAGTCACAGTTCCAAGCCCAGGTTCTGAGTCAGGCACGGATAAAAAGCAGATGGCATTGTTGAATGGGGTGTGTCACTTCCAAATTGTAGTATGCAGTCAGGGCTCTGATATGTAGCACTAACATGTGAAAGAGCCCTGACTCCGCTGTGTGTGAGTCTGAGGAGAGTGGTGCCGTGAGGTGATGGAGGGTGTGGTCATTAGACATTTCCCAGCCATCAGTTGGATGTCAGGTGATTAGTTTTTCCTTAATTTACTTTGAGCTTTTCTTCATATTTAAACTCTTGTGAATGATTCTGAGGAGATAGATTGCTTTTGGTATTAACGTTTGCATCTAAAGGGAAACCTAAGGAATGGCCTTGGCTAAAGTAGTGCATTCTGCCTTGGTCAGGAGCTACCGGTTCTTACAGGCTGACTCAGTGTGTGTAGTGACTCTAACACTGAGGGAAGCACCCGGCGAGCTGTCTCTAACATATTATTATTATATTAGTGTATTTTTGTAACAGTGCTGGGGTTGAGCCCTACGCTGAACCACATCCCCCACCTCTGGGCTGGTAAAGGAATGGAAGCCCTGCTGGTATTGAGGATTTAATAGTGGTGATCACTAAGCTTGCTTCTTTAAAAACACATAGTTTTGGAGAATGAAGCTACGGAGGTGAAAAGCAATACAAACAGGAATCTGAATATTCTTTCGGTGTCTGTTTCACGCTAGGTCACCGATGGCCTGAGTCTTGTCCACTGGGTTTTTAGCTTTTCAAGTCAAGAGCCTGTCTCACTTGAGACTTGGGGGTAGGTGTGGTGAATGCTGTCCAGAATTACTTGCTAAATTATCTCCTGTTATTAAAGTGAAATTAGAAAAATATTGTCCTGTACGACTCAAGCCAGGTGGAGATTTTTAAATCTTTTAGAAAATGTCAATGTAAAAGACAGAAAGCTTGCAGATTTTTATCATCACATCAAATGGGTGCTCCGTTGAAGCCATTTTAAAAGTAGAACTGTTGATAAACCACAGGCTGACTTGGTAGGCAGAGATGATAAAGATCAGACAGGGCCTTCCTCTTTCAGTTCCTTCTCAGTTATCACTTGAACCTGTAAAAGAGCACATAGCTACCAACGCAGTTCATCCCGTGGTGTTCTGTTAGATGTGGAAGCTTCCAGAAATTAGTCATCTCAGAAGTAGATATTTCTGGGGTTGGTAGAAGTGCACTAATATAAGGGTGTACTTGATCTTCAAATTTAAAGTAATTATAATTAAGTGGGCTTAAGACTTGTTACCTGAGCAGCTATAAAACATAGTTGACTATTTTTTATGAGTTTAAAATTAACTCACCTGCACCCCTAACATTAGTTGGATTTAGGCTTCACCAGTTCAGGTATATGTGTGCTTGTAAAGAGTTATTAGTTTTAGCTATGTGCATATGTGTGTGCCTGTGTATGGGCATGTGCACAGGCATGCAGGTACTGGAGGCAGCACTTGATATGGGTGCTAGGTCCTGAACTCCAGTCCTAGTAACAGCCTCAAGTGCTCTTAAAGGTTGAGCAATCTGTCCAGCCCCTTAGGAATGGCTTTAATGCTCAGGAACATCATATATCTTCAGGGTCTGTGGATTGTTGCTCCTGAGATAATATGCGTAAAGTGGTTTAGAAGGAATTAGAAATAGTTTTTGTTAAGAATCAAATATTTCAGGTCCCATGTTGGAAGAATAAATTGTGTAATTATTTGGGAAATTTTTAAAAGATCTTGAATAATTTTTTTCTATAAATCAAATAATGTATAATAATTGTAAAGCAACTAATGAACTTAATTTACTTGGCTTAGTAAACTATGTACACACACACACACACACACACACACACACACACACACACACACTTGGTACCACTTAAACATTGAGTTTTGGGACCTTATTGTGTTGCTGACACGTGGCTTCATGATGAATACCTGCAGTGTATTCATCTTAACAAGGGACAGCGCTGTCATCAAGGTTATGTATTTCTTGTGAACAGATCCAGATATGTTACAGAAGAAATGTAGGCTGGGAATTGTTAGGAAAAAAATTATAACTTCCAAATGTTTAATGACAATTATAGTATTGGTAGTGACATTGAATACTTACTCTAAAAATAGTAATGTTAAAATTCACTACTTGTTTGGACACAGGATTTGAATCTGTAAATGTTTGTCTGACTTTAGTCTAATAGTTGAAGACATAATTGAATCCATAATATTCTTCAT
The DNA here is from genome assembly GCA_902168325.1 of Peromyscus nudipes. NCBI lineage: Eukaryota > Metazoa > Chordata > Mammalia > Rodentia > Cricetidae > Peromyscus > Peromyscus nudipes. Next base: position 17,030 of record CABHPH010131189.1, on the reverse strand, counting down.
CAAGTGTATCATTGGCTGAGTGTGGTCTTCGAGGCAGGTGCGGCTCTCCAGCACCCACTGCAGCACTGTGCCTTTGATTCTGACGGCACTGACTAGGTGCATGGCATTGGCCAAGTCCTTCAACTAGTACTGCTTTCCTTTTTTGTGTCTGTGAGACCTTTGTGAGGCATGTCTTCAGTTTTTATGAAACTCAACTACATAGTGGTAGAGAAGAGTCTTGTAAATTGTACCGTTAAACATTATAGTAAGAGAAACTTTGCTTTTAAGCTCTGTAGTGGTTGTCTGTGTGCCAGAGTATAATCACTTGAGTGGAAACTGCCAACTTGGAAGAAGGGACGACTAAATGGAAGTCTGACTGACTTTTTCCATGTCCCCTGTTTAGTATTGTGGAAGCTCCAGGAGCAGGCTGGTGAAGATTCCAACCTGTTCTAAGAAGTTAATTTCTTGTTGGGAGAGGAATTTGGCCGAGGAGAGAAGTTGGCGTCATCATATTTGATAGCTCCACTTAAACTGTGTGTTTTGAATGGAACAAGTGTAACTTGGAAGTTACTGTGTGGCTTTGCCCTCCTCTGTCCTGCCCTTCTCTGCTTCCCCTCCCCTCCCCCCTCCCTTCCTCCTCTTGCACTGGATACCATAGACCTTGAGTGTGCAGGTATGTGTTTGGCCACTGCTATGCTTCCGTCAGGCCTTACCTTTCCCCCCACCAAAAAAATTCACAGGTATAAACCCTAGCAGCACAATGGGAGCTCCGTATACCTGTAAGTTTTCAAACTCCCAACAGTTAACCATGAGCAGCTAGGAAGTTGTTAGGAATGATGCTAAATTGAGATTCAAGACATTACACAAGCATAGGGTTCTCAGAGGGCTTCAGTTGAGAGGTCTGAGGTAATTGGCTGAGTTCTGTGAAAATAAATACTAACAAGAGGTTGATAGTCCTTATCTGAAATGCTTGGGAAGGACTATTTTGTGTTTTGGAGTTTTTCAAATTTTGGAATATTTTTATGTTTATGTGTGTAAATTTCAACTATATATAAAAACAATTGAGTCTCATTTTAGATTTATATATAGAGAGCCACATACAATATCTCGTGTGTCTATATATTCATACACACATATGTAATATCTGGGAATGGGGCCAAAATCTAAGGTGAGAAGTTAATTTCTAATAAATTATATATGTATATGTACATAAATAAATGATTGAAGGTATACATATATATGTGTATATATGTGTATACACACACGCACGCACACATACATACAAAGCTTGTTGTTTATGCCTTTTGTTCCTTTGAGACAGTGTCTCACATTGTAACCTGAATTGACATGGAACTCACTATTTCAGTCACCCTAGCCTCAAATTTATGGCTATCCTCTTAGTCCCCAAGTGCTGGGATTAGAGGTGTGAGGAGGTCACATGTGGAATTTTCCTTTTGTAATGTCATGTTGATGCTCATGGTGCCAAAGTTTTGAGGATTTCTGATTTCAGATATTTAGATTGGGAATGTTCAATCTGGACTGTGGTTTGTAATGAGAAAGACTGTAAATTCAAGCCTATCCACCCATGACATCATTTTTACTTATCTGGATTTGTTTATAACTTTCTTGATTGGGTATGAAATTTAATTGGGGTCTAGGAATTATCTTTGAAGTAAGGTTCTGTTAAATCATTGATATACATCTCTTCTATGGATAATTTAATACAAGCCATGGAGTTTATATTTGCAAAACAAATTTAATTTACTTAAGACTGTACATTCCTATGTCTCGACTGTAGTGTTTCTTAATTTTATTTATATATGCCATAGAAAATAACAGTAGTTTTGTCACATCTGGGAAAATAGACCTTCGGCAATGGCAAGAGGTCACTGGCCTGGCCTGGGGCCAGGGTTGAAGGCTCAGTATGTTCTCAGTCCTCTAACCCAGTAGTGACACACACTAGACTATTTCCTTCATGTCCTTTTTGGTGAGAACTTACTTTTTTTTACACTGTGTTTTATCCTAATTTCAGATGGCAGAACTCTGCAGTGATAATGGAGTTGGAAGAATTTGGGCTGGAGTTCTGGCTTAATAAGCTTTCAAGCCTTAGGTTTTAAAACGAGTCTTTAAAATGAGAGCCATTAAAGTCCCTTCTCTATTTTCTCAGAAAGTTGTGAGGAATTGTAGGAGTAGCAACACACACACACACACACACACACACATACACACACACGTTTTAAGCTGGAATTTTCATTATAATTTAAACAGATACATTTCTTTTATAACTCCTCTTCTGTATTATTTGTATAGATTTAATATATAATGATCTAATATCACAGTATACCAGTGAAGGCTTAATTGCAGGATTTAACAATGACAATAAAAATTAAGAATTATAAGGGTGCATTACATTTATTTATATCTTATTGTTTCAGGCTAAGGCTTAGAATATTCTTTTTATAACAGTCACCTCTAACTATAGATTCAATGAAATAAATAAGAATTTCACAGTCATTTATTTTTTAATGGTTTTTAAAAATATAAGATAGTGAATAAAATTCTGTAATAATGACTCATACTTCCTGTGAATCTGGCCACTCATACCACTTTTTCCCATTAATAAAGCTGTCAGTCTAAAGGGAGCATATTCTAATATTAAAAAGCCTCTGGCTTTGACATTAAAATCTACAAAGTGGTAGGTGATTATATTAAATTTGTTAATCATGATCCACAAAACATTCTGTTTCTCAGCCAGGTAGCTGCTTTGTTCAGGTTAATCATTCTTTAATAAGAGAACTCATCCGATGCCATTGGTTTCTGGTTTTCCTAGACATCTGTAGTGCTGTTGTGGAGCCTAACAGCTTGTAGTGGAGCTGGCCATTGTGAATATGCAGACCACGTGTGTGGCAGACTTGTCTAGCCCAGGACCTGCCAGTATCCACTACTAGCTACGGTTTTATCCTAACCAGAGTCTGGGAGTTCTTACAGTGATCCAGAATAAAAGCTAAATTTAATCTAATATTCTAGAGCTCCATGATTGGAACCAGATAACCACATTTCTCTCCACTCAAACATATAGTCTACTGTGTGTTTGTGTGTGTGTGTGTGTGTGTGTGTGTGTGTGTGTGTGTGTGTGTTTATGTGTGCGAGTGCAAGTAGAGGCTTGAGGTCCATATTGGGTGTTACTTCACCGGAGTCATCCACCTTGTTCTTCTGACACAGGGTCTCTCAGTGGAGCCCAGGGCTCACAGATTAGGCTGTCACAGAACTGGCTGGCCACTGGAGTCCAAGGGATCCACATCTCCATATCCATTGTACTGGGATTCCAAGTACACATGCCTACTACAAGCTACAGTTTTATCTTAACTACGGTCTGAAATATTTATGGTCGAGATCCCTTATCTTTCTCTAGGTAATAGGCAGCATAGTGCAGTGATTCCTGTATGTGTTGAGTCATTTGGTAAGCTGTGTTTATCTTTTTGGGAACACCGCTTCTCATCTACACGTGTTTCGGAATATTTGTTTATACTATAAAGATGTGTCTTTGCCAAAGACGTCTTCTGATTGGTTTAATAAAGAGCTGAATGGACAATAGCTCGACAGGAGAGGGTAGGTGGGATTTCTAGGGAAAGAGAGGACGAGGAGGAGGAGGAATCTAGGCCTGCAGATTTCACCGGAAGACTCAGAGCAAATCTGATGTGCTGTACTAAAAAGAGGTAGCTAAGCCATGTAGAAGAACATAGATTAAAAATATGGGTTAATTTATAAGAACTGGTTGGAAACAAGCCTAAGCCAAAGGCCCAGTTTTCATAATTAATAATAAGTCTCAGTGTCATTATTTGTGGGCAGGTGATCCAAAGATAGTTGACAAGAAAACTTGCTACATACATGTGTGGGCACAGCATATTTTTTTTCTTGGAAGAAATTATTATTATTCCCTCAAGTATAATTCAACAAAACACAAGCATCTGCCGTGCCCAGGCTCTGGGCTGTTGATGGTGTGTGCACTTCTCAGTGTTGCTCGGTCTGCTTTCAGTTTCTCCTTGTCCACTTTCCTCTTGACTCCATCTGCTCTTCTGCCTTGCAGCTGGCCTGTGTGTCATCTCAGGGCAGCGATCACCTGCTCCTCCACTGTTCATTACTCCATAGGACCTGTGGTTTCTGCCGCTGCAGGAATGGGTCTGTCTTCAGTGCCCGGCTCATGTGCAGACGTTCAGAGCATTATGTTGGACTCAGTGGCATCTTGGTTCCATTGATTGTCCATCCACTCGAACATAAGAAATGCCTCTGTTTTTGATAACTCATTTTAATTATGTGAATACTCCGTGATGTGTATATCATGTTTTGACCCTGTTCACACTGCCCTTTACTGTTTTCCCACCATTCTTTCACGTCCCCATAGTCCCTTCCCTTCTCCTTCTATTTCCTCTCTTACTTCCAGGTTGTCTTTTAAAATGTCACTTGGTGCTAAAGGTAATGTATAGATAATCCTATGCCCAGCTACCAAAGAAAGTATGCAGTTTAGTGAGATAGAAAAACATTTAGTGCTTACTAAATTAGTTAGATTTTTTTTTTTTTGGAGACAGGGTTTCTCTGTGTATCCCTTGTTGTCCTGGAACTCACTCTGTAGATCAGGCTGGCCTCAGATTCAGAGATCCACCTGCTTCTGCCTCCTGAGTGCTGGAATTAAAGGCAAGCGCCACGACTGCCGGCCAGTTAGATTTCTTTAAAACACCATATGGAACTGCTTCTTTCATTAAAAACAGAGTGCTTGAGAACCAAGTAATTACAACTAGATGGTATATTTTTTTAATTGATTGAAGTACTGCTGCTATTAATATGCTTGCTGAACACGACCTATTTAAAGACTTATTTATTACCAAGAGGTGATGGAGAAGAGCTGTTCTGAAACAGACAGTGAAAATGTGGAATCAGAACTAGCCTTTTGTCTTTGGTTTTACTACACATTTTTTGGGGGGGGTTTCCAGATTAAAAAAAATTCCTTCAGCTTTTTTTTTTCATTAATGCTAGATAAGGGAGGTGATTGAACATTTATTTCCCTATGGCTTCTTTTCCTCTCACTCTCTCACTTTTGGCACAATTTCAGTAAACATTCAACATTGACTAAGTGGTACTCTGAATGACTATTTTTATGTTTAATATATTTGTGCTAGCAACATTGCCGTCTAGTAGCTACACAGGACCGGCTCTCCCATCCGGTTGTGACTGACAGCAGGAGGCACTCAGCCAGCTCTCTTCCCACGGTCAGTCTGTGCTGGGGCTTCACTTGATTTTGTTGTCGACACAACTCTGATACAGTTGTGGTGACTCACATCGCCCTCCCCCTTCACGTAAGTGCTGTTTATTAAAACGAGTAGAAAAGACAGAGTGTAGGTCCCTAGGGATAGGATGGAGGAAAAACAAAGAGTGCAAGCGTCTCTTGCTTGGTAAATCACTTGCTGACCTCCTTGGCCATCTTGTCATCGACGGGCATCTTGAAGAAGTGGTCAGACCACAGGTACACCGTTGTCTTCTCTGAAAAAGTGCAAAGTGGCACCTGAAAGCCTTCAGATTTGGGAACTCATCCAGGCACTTGGGCTCAATCATATGGTTCTAGCTTAAGATGTCATAGGTGAGAAAGTCCACAGAAATCCTCACTCCTGCAGACTGTGAGAATTTCCCCAGGAGGGATGCGGTTTGTTTCAGTTGTGCAGGTAGCTGTTTCACGCACTGAGGTGTCAGGCTTTCAGCGTCCCAGCTGTAGCAGAGCCATACAAGCTGTACACGGAAATCCGTGACTTGGTTCTCCATGGTGTCCACTCCTCGCCTTTCTCCTTCGGTATCAGCACACACGTTGTACTGACCAGTGGTGTAGCTCAAGATTGCATTACTCTGGGTGAGCTTTTCATCCATAAAGAAGGATGGTTAGGAAAATCTGGATTAAGCTGGAATTTCCAGTCCAGTGACTGACTGGTGGTAGTGAGGAGCTTCCCTAGGGTATTTCAGGAACCCAGATGACCTCTGACAACAGTTACAGTATTGCTTGGCTCTGCTGCTCCATGTGAGTTCCAGTTCTGTGTCGTAATTATATTTGTGTTGGTGATGTAGTTTTAATGCTTTAAGTCAGATTTTCAAATGTAATAAATAATGTCAGTGCATCTGAATTTCACTTGTCTGGTTTGATGCTCTGTGCTTTGAAGGCATTTGAATAGGTGTGTGCTAATGGATGACAGTGCCTACCCTTACCATCCCCTCACCCTATCCCGGTTTTAAAAGTCAGATATTTTTCTCTTTTCACTTTTTGACATCCTGTATAATTCCCACCCCCTATTTTGCAGTTTGCTGCTCATAAATGTATACTTCTGCTAAAATTTAGAAACTATTTTTCATAGTAATTTTCATTTGATTTTCATGTCAGCTATGTTGTAGATAATGATATCATGAGGAAACAGAAGTATATAAAGATGACCAGACTCAGATAACTTAAATTCTTAATCTTAAATTCTAAGATTACTCTAATTTTAATTCATATAGTTTTTTTATATAAGAAAATGAAGTAAATTATGAGTGGCCCAAATGAGTCACTTGAATGAATTTAAGTAGAATTAACTTGTTTTTACTAAGGTGGGTTGGAGACGAATACCTTATGTTGCTAGTTTGTGTCTATGTTGATCTGTGAGTGTAAATGCTTCCAATTTAAGGAAAATTATCTAGGCCCATCATATACAATTCAAACAAAAGAGGAGGATAATAAAAAGACACTAGAAATCACCTTAAATTCCATTACACTGAGAATGTCATGGCTAATATCTTGTTAAACCTTTATATAAAAATCTGTACGAATATATGTGCATCAGTATTACATAATGTCATAAAATGGGTCATCTCTCCATAAACTGGCTTCATCTTCACTAACTGACAGCTTGGTGTAGACATGGTTCCAGTTCATGTTTGTTTTGACACAGGGTCTCACTATGTGACCCTGGATGGCTTGGAACTCTGTAGACCAGGCTGGTTTCATACTCTGCCTTGTCTACATAGAGATCTGCCTGCCTCTGCTTCCTGGGTGCTGGGATTAAAAGCAGCACTGGGCCAGCCTCTTTCTGGCTCTAAAAATAGAGATCCATTTGAGATTGAATTGCTCTTAGAATCCCACTGTTTGAGCATACTATTCACACATCTCACTACATATATATTGTTATTTAAATAAGTTCGTAGGAATTTCATTGAAGGTTTAATGTGTTGTTTGCTTATCATCCCACTAAAAGTATGCGCCTTTGTTTTTATGTGTTCTTTGAGTTTCATACAATGTGTTTTGATCATATTCATCCCCCTCCCACAACTTTTCCCAGATCCAAGCCCTCTCATTTAGCCAACTTTGCATTTTTTAACCCTTTCAAAACCAGTTTGTGTTGCCCATTCTTGGATGAGTGGTCTTCCACTAGAGAGTAGTTGACTTATCAGGGACTACACTTTTAGAGAAAAACAGTCTGTCCCTGACCATGGCAGCTAACAGATGCCATCAGCTCCATGGCTATGGGTAGGATTGCATGCCAGACTCTCCTCTCCATTCCATGCTGAGATGTGGTCTGGCTTAGGGGGGTTGTGACCCACAGGTTGAGAACCAGTAATCTAATTGCAGTCATATAGGCAGTGTTTCAACTGTGGTCCATACTTTGGATATTTGCTTTCATAATTATATACTTACAAGCATTTTCTAATTTCTACTGTGACTTTCTTTTAACACATGTATTATTTAGAAATGTGACATTTAATTTCCAATTTTGGGGTGTATGGTTATTATTGATTATAAATTTTCATTTATTTTTTCTCTTATTTAAGTCAGAGCATATACTCTCTGTGTCATTAGTCCTTGAGAATGTGTGTTCTAGTTCATGGCCTCATAATGTGGCTTATCTTGGTGAAGATTCACAATGTCATGTAAGACAGGACTTACATCTCACAGTTGTGGTGATGCACTGGTATATAGATGCCAGTTAGGTAAAGTTGGTTGGTAGTATTCTTCAAATCTTATGTCTTTTCTGACACTTTTGTATCTTTTAATAACGAAGAGAAGAATGTTACAATTTCATATGTGATTGTGAATTCGATTGCCACCTTTCAGGTTTTTTTAGTTTTTGTTCCACATACTTTGAAGCTGTTTTGTGAAATGCACATTTATGATTGTTATCTCCTCTTCTTGTGCATGCTGGTCAGATGATCTGCCACTGAGCTACATTCTCAGCCACTTTGTCACCTTTTCGTTTCAGGCTCTTACTAAGTTGCCCAGGCTGGCCTTGAACTTACTCTGTAGCCAAGGCATGTGCAATTTTTTCATTCTTCTGTCTCTACTCCTAGAGTAGCAGGTATCCCAGATTTGTGCCCTAGCCCTAGCTGTTGTATTTTCTTTATGAACTGGCTCTTAATATATGCTATTTTCTGTCTTGATTTAGTTTCATATAAATAGAATTGCTTTCTTGTGATTAGTGTTTGCATGGCACTTTCTATTTCTGTTATAAAATTATCTGAACTGTTTATATCTATCAGCATATATTTGTCTTGCCTTTCTACCTAGTCTGACAATTGCTGACTATAATTAGTGTTATTACATTTACATTTGATGCCATTATTGATACGGTAAGGGTGAGATCTGCCATTTTGTCATTTGTTACTAAGGTTAAAAAAATTGTACCTGCCGGGCGGTGGTGGCGCACGCCTTTAATCCCAGCACTCGGGAGACAGAGCCAGGCGGATCTCTGTGAGTTCGAGGCCAGCCTGGGCTACCAAGTGAGTTCCAGGAAAGGCGCAAAGCTACACAGAGAAACCCTGTCTCGAAAAACCAAAAAAAAAAAAAAAAAAAAAAAAATTGTACCAGTTGATTTTTGGTGAGGATAAGAGGAAGGCCTCACTGTGGAGCCCATCCTGGACTCCCTCCCAAGCACTGGGTTTATAGTGTGTGCCACCATGTGGGCCCGCCATAGTTTTAGCTGGTACCTTGGTAGAAATGTTAGTCAGTACTGCTGTATGAGATAATGTGCATCCACTGCTGCCTTCAGTGTTTTCTCTTTACTGGACTTTTTCAGTAAAGTGATTGTCGTGTGCTTGTCTAAGTTTCTTTATCTCCTCTGGTGGGACTCTTGGATCTGTAAATGTATATAGATCATTATTCGTTTTCCAACCATTTTTCTGTTCATTCTTTCTTTTCTGTCCTTAGGACCATACAGAGCTCTTGTTTATTAAATTATTTGGTGTGAGCTCACAAATCCCAAAGGCTTTTGGTTTATTCAGTATCCTTTGGCTCTGTTGCTTTAGTTTGTATAGCTTCTGGCAGTCAGTATTCTGGTTCTCTCATCTACTCTGTAGCTGCCAATCTGCTGTTAAATGCATATAGTGACTTGTGGGCTTCAAATAGTGTTTTTTTTTTTTTTTTAAAGTTCTGGATATTCTATATGGTTCTTTTGATTAGTTTGTATTTTTCCATTGAATCCTAATCTGTTCATTCTTCTGATCTTTTCCTTTGATTCATTAGAAATATTTTCAATAATGTATTATAATATTTTGTTTAGTTTTATTTTATATTGCTTATAGTATTGGTAGTTTGTACCTGTCAATGCTTAATGGCCAAAAGTGAATACACAGTATTGTGCTATCTAGATCCTAGTAGTCCTAAAATTAGAGCTCCTCCTTTTAAAATTCTTCAGAATATCATAATGATAGATACTCTGGAAATGTGTCATGTTCCAGAAAACAGAGATCTGAGAATGAAATGCAAATGATGTACCAGAGTATAAAGACTCACGTAACTGTTATAGTGATGTAGAACAAGGCGGTTACATGAAACACTGGTTATAGTTACTTACTTTTGTGAAGCATGATGATCAATGAAACGTGTTTTTGTTTGTGGGGTTGAATGCAAGACCTTGCACATGATAAGCAAATGTTATACTGCTGAGCAAACGTAGCCTTGGCTGTAGATACCATAACTTTATATGAATTGTGTTTTGAAAGAATTAAACTTATTATAGAAGTAGAAGGCAGCTGTATTTCATGGTCTTTACCTACTTGAAATAGTGCCACTGTATTACATGGTATTATATTTATCTTGGTTATTTAAATGTAACTTGCAGAGCAAAATGGGATTTTACATCCATAATCTTAAGTTCACTTTGAACTTTTCAACAACTCTATGTCAGACTCCTCAGCTACAGCCCCTTACTGTTGAGAAAGTAAAGCTCCTTGAAGTTCTTGATGCCAAGGTTTCAGGATTATGGAATAGAAGAGCCAGGACTGAAATGGTGCTCTCTGTGTTGTCTGTACAGATTGCCAAATTTGTTTTAGTTAAGGTACTTTTAGAAAAATTTCTGGTCTGTAATTTGTAATTTTAAGTTTCATTTGAGTAATTAGGTTTGAACCACTATGTGAAAACTTATTAAAAGCTAGACCAGATGGTGCATGCCTTTTATTCCAGCAGGTGGGAGGCAGAAGAAGGTGCATCTCCGTATTTTAGAGGCTGGCTAGTCTGTATAGTGAGTTCCAGGATAGCCAGGGCAGCATTGAAAGACCTTGTCTCAAAAATCCAAAAATAAGCAAATAAAAACAATTTACCCACTTTATTAAAGGGCTGGAGAGATGGCTTGGGGTTTAAAACTACACACTGCTCATCCAGAGGTCATGTGTTTGGTTTCCAGCACCCCACCGTGGCTCACAAGCAATGCTAATTCTAGTAATAACTCCAGCTCTAATATCATCTTCTCACCTCCACTGGTACTAGGCATGCTTGTGGTGTGTGATGTACATATGTTACATGCAGGGAAAACACCCATACACATACAATAAAAAAACTCGTTGAAGATCATTTATTAATACATCTTTTTTGTTTGTTTGTTTTTGTTTTTTCGAGACAGGGTTTCTCTGTGTAGCTTTGCGCCTTTCCTGGAACTCACTTGGTAGCCCAGGCTGGCCTCGAACTCACAGAGATCCGCCTGGCTCTGTCTCCCAAGTGCTGGGATTAAAGGCGTGCGCCACCACCGCCGGCTATTAATACATATTTATATAGGGTTTATTTTCATACTGATATTAATGTTTTAACATTAGCATCTACTTGAAATTACACTGTTTGAGTCTTTTAATGATTATTTAGGTATATTGATAGGTATTATTGAAGGTGGTATTATAATCACTTTATGCATGCATTTGGGTCATATCTCCTTGGTTAGGTTGAAGTGTGGGTCATAAGGAGTATGTGCCTGAATCATGTTGGCTGTTCTAGCTCAGGACTTGCCAGAAGTACTAGTGCTTCAGTGAGAGGACTTGGCAGATGTTATTTTGTATCAGCCAGTGGTGTTTGATCTTTACTGAAAGAAGCTCTAGCTCTCTCCACACATAGGACAATGATTTACTTCCCTTAGCCTTTTTCCTTTGTAGCTTTGAGAAATTTCAGAAAACAGAGACTTTTTGTTAGGGAGAAAATAGTCTTTATGTGTAAAGCTTTGGCTTCTTTTGTGTTCAGAACACAGAGACTCTTTATCTTCCCATCCATTGGGTTTATGCATTAACCTAGACATGAGCTTTGCTTTCCTTCAGAATTGCAGGGAAGAGTTTTTGGAGATCATATAGGCAAGTGATGATGATTAACACATATGTATTTTACAGAAGTGCTTTACAGCGTTAGTTTCAGTGTTGGTTAGGTCAAGAACCAAGTACAAGTTCAGGGATATAGTAATTGGTGTGATGACATAAAATTCAATCTAATATTATACCATGTCTCTAAGGTAAGTGAATGGCGTTGTCAACAACAACTTAGCACAATGATAGTCTGTATCATTTAATAAGAGAGACTTCAGCATTCATGGCTATCTGAGGTCCCGGGTAGCCTGGACCTAATGGCACAAATAATGAGGAATTGCTATATTAAGAAATTTCATTTGTGCAGTAGTTTCAAAGGGACAAACAAGGGAGGGCTGGGTGTGTGCTTGACATTCATTAAATGAGGAAGCTGTTTTCAGGATGAGTAACAGGCACAGATATGGCAGTGATAAAAGGAAGGCTACAGGACCAGCAGAGCCTGGGACGGGTTCAGTGAGCACATCTAGAGAGAGATCACAGCAGCAAACTTCGTTATTTAAGGATAATTCCTACGGCATGCATAGCAGTTACCATTCCATAATAAAACATAGTAATAGTGCAAACCATTTCGTATCTTTGAGTCTCAAAATGAATAGATTGGATTAGATATTTTAGTTTCTCTTTGATGCAAAATTTGACTATTTCAGTAAGCATTTCAGTAAACATTTTAATCTGTAGTTTATGAATTCATTTTAATCTGTAGTTTATGAATTCTAGAGAGAGGGTTTGATGGTTCACTTAACTTTCATTTTCTAATATACATTTTTATTAGTAAAAGTCTAACATCCACTGTAAAGTGGATGGGACAGTTCATGCTGAAGTGAATATAACCTGTTGGGCGGTGCTTCTGGTCACGGCTTCTAACAGGAAGTGTGCCTGAGCCTATGAAAAGTAACTTACACTGATGATTTTTTTGTGTTTTTGTCCTTTTAAGTAGGGTTGATAATGAAGACTTGGACTTCTATATTTTATGTTTTAACTTTCCTACCTTGAAAACACTCCCTGTGCAGCTAAACAGAATTCTCTGGTAATTAGAGGAACAGTGAAGCAGGTCTTTCGGCAGAACATATCACAGGGTGGGGCCCCTCTGCCTCCCAGCACTCGGAGTGATACAGTGACTGTAACAGATGAGAATCAAATCTGCCCCTAAACTTGTTTGTTTGAGACAGGGTCTAGTATTTAGCCTTGGCTGGCTGAACTCGTTGTGTAAACCTGTTTTGCCTTGAACTCACAGAGATCTGCCTGTCTCTGCCTCCCGAGTGCTAGAATCAAAGGTGTGTGCCACCCTACCTGGTCTGATACTGTAAAGTTTGAACCTTGTGTAAGAAGAGATAAGAAACTGAGTTTGGGCTGGGAAGATGGCTGCTGTTAATGTTCCGTGTCGCAAGCCTGAGGACCTCAGTTCCATTTCCGGAACCTTTGTAAAACCAACAAAAGCAAACCCAATGCAGTGGTGTGTGCCTGTTCCCACAGTGCGGGGGAGCTGGAGACAGGAGAATGCTGTGGGCTTGCTGGACAGCCAGTCTATCTGAATCAGTGAGCTGCAGGTTCAGGGAGAGACCCTGTCGAAAACAGTAAGGTGGAGAGTGATCATGTAAGACACTTTATGTCTACTTGTAGCTTCTACATGCATGTGCACACATGTGCATGCACACATACAAAGAAGCTGAAGTTTTTCTTTCAGTTTTGATATAAAGACGTGATATTTCTGTTTGAAACACTGTCATGATTATGGTATTAAGGAGAGAACTATCTGTATCTTGTGTATTTTCTATCCCATGTCACTTTATTGGAAAGGAAAGTCTGTCCGTCTGTCTGTCCGTCCATCCGTCCATCCATCCATCCATCCATCCATCCATCCATCCATCCATCCATCCATCCAAACTTGCAGCCTTTGTACTGAAAGTACCAGGGGCACACAGTGACTTTAGAATCCAAGTTATGTTGGTTTCCAGAGTAAGCTTTGAAGCTCGATTTTTTTTTTTTCTGGTCCTTTCCCCCCTCCTGTGTGTTCGAGGATAATCCCTAAAGCTGTTTTTCTAAATCAGCTTTTAAAATTGTCCATTCAGTTTTAATCTGTGTTCTAAAGAATAATGACCAATCTGCTGGGAATGGAAATCCTCCAAACAGAGGCCTGAGAGAATGTGGAGGTTGAAAAGCAGATGGTCTGGCTGGAGGGTGCTATTCTGTGAAGTTATCCAGGGCTCCATGTTTCTTTCCTCTTGCTTTTCTCTTATTATCTAGGCTTTTATTCATGTCTGCAGAGTCAAAGCCAAGGTACTAACTTTGTCCAAGTTCAAGTCACATGACAGGCAAGAGCAGTACTTCAAGCAGGAAATTTCTTCTAGGCCAGGCAGGGGCAGCTTTGATACATCACTTCCTTTGTTAAGGACTTGGTCCTTGACAGTGCTTCTCCTCATTTAGAAGGAGATTGGAAACTGTAGCTTTTACTCATTGGTCAAGTGCCGAGCAGAAGGGAAAGGACCTTGAGTAGGTCAACATACATTTGGCCACTCATGCCTGTAGTACGGAACTGGTGCCGTGTGTGCCTTTAGTAGCTCCCTCAAGGTCAAGGCATCTGAGCACTCATATAGAGCGCATTCTTGGCTCTAAATACTTTTATGTTGTCTTTTGTTCTTTGACTCAAAATTTTACCTATCTATCTATCTATCTATCTATCTATCTATCTATCTATCTATCTATCGTGTGTGTGTGTGTGTGTGTGTGTGTGTGTGTATTGGCGAAATTACTAAGGCCACTCCACGTAGTTAAAAGGAAGATTTATTCAGTGGGTAACTTACAAATGAAGGGATAGGTAGGTGGCGGGTTCTGGAAAAGACACAGCGCAGTCCAGCGGTGTTCTCTGGAGAACTCTCCTCGGTCTACCTCTCGCATCCAGGTCCAGGAACAAGAGAGCGCTGTGTGTCCCAATCTCAGGTCTTCAGGCCCTCCCTTGGCCCCGCCTTGTAGGCGTGATAGTTACCGAAGCCGCAATGGGGGTTGGAACTTCCAGCCCAAAGCTGGCATGGCTACCCACTACGTGTGTGTGTGTGTGTGTGTGTGTGTGTGTGTGTGTGTGTGTGTTCACATGTGCACGTAGAGGTTAGAGGACAACTTCAACGGTTGATTCTTTCCTTTCACCACGTGGGTCCGGGGATTACTAGTCCTGCCTCTGCCTGCTCAGCCTCTGTCTCACTAGCCCTTACTTTC
>CABHPH010131188.1:0-25086 GCA_902168325.1 Peromyscus nudipes | reverse complement strand
GTCAGTGCTGTTGTAATCACTCTCATTTCTCATCTCATAACTTGCCTCATTTAGATTAGAACCACTCTCAAAGCCATTGGCAATGTGGGAGTTGAAAACAACACAACTATCTTCATGTTTCCACTGTCTCAATGACCTAACTTCTCAAAGAAGACAACATCCTCATTCCAAAGATTAGGATTGGACCAAACAGGCCAACATCATATATCTGCCCATAAAGCCCTAGATTTGTATCATCTCCACAGACACAACTGTAAGTAGCACTAAGAAAGGTTAGCACATGCTACAACCCACAGCCCCAGAGAGGCTAGGTGACAAGGAGGGTTCAAAGAGGAACACATGTATTTTCCTTGGAAGGGGAAATAGAAGAGAAGTCATGGGTGAATTGGGGGCAGGTGGGGATGGAAACATGAGGGCTCAGGAACAGGATAGAAGGAGAGAGTAATGAGAGAGATATCTTGATGGGAAGGGGGGGGCATTTTGGGGCCAGGTAGAAACCTGATGCAAGGAAACTCCCAAAAATCTACAAGGATGACCTCAGCAAAGACTCCTAGCAATAGCGGATAGGTAGTCTGAACCCAGCATCTCTTGTAATCAGATTGGTGACTACCCTAATTGTATTCAGAGAGACTTCATCCAGTAACTGAGGGAAGCAGATGCAGAGATCCACAGCCAAGCACTGGGGCAAGCTCCTGGAGTTTGTTGAAGAGAGGGAAGAAGGATTGAATGAGCCATGAGGGTCAAGATTATCACTAGGGAACCCATAAAAACAACTAACCTGGACTCATAGGCATTCACAGACACTAAATGACAGCTAAGGGCGCACGTGGGACCCATCTATGCCTTTAACATATGTGTGACAGGTGTAGAGCTTAGTCTCCTTGTGGGAGTCCTGGCAGCGGGAGTGGGGCCTGTTCCTGACACTTTGTCAGGCTGTTGGGAACCTTTTCCTCATACTGAGTTGCCTTACTAAGCCTTAATATGAGGAGGGGTGGAGTTTCCCCTATCTGAACCTGATATGTCATGCTTTGTTAATAGCCATGGGAGCCCTGCCCCTTTCTGAACAGAAACAGAGGAGGAGGGGATTGGTGGATCGGCAGAGATGAGGGATGGGAGGAGAAAAGGGAGGGGAAACTGCAGTCAGGATGTAAATAATAAATAAATGAAGGAATGAATGAATGAATAAATAAATAAATAAATAAATACATAAATTTAATTAATAATTTTTTTTAAAAAAGGAAATGTTAGACGCAAGGTTTCTATATAGGAAGCTAAGCAGGAAGTATCACCCAAATATGTTCATCACCAGAACAATCTGCCCACATCTGGTAAAGCTGGCTTTGATATAAGTAGGTTCGGCTTTGAAAAACACAAAATCTATGTTTTCAGGTCTTTATCTGTATCTTAAGATATCTAGGTGTAGATATCATGAGATACCTTTATCTATACTTCTCTATTTGTGTTGAGGTGTTGGAAAATGTGACTGATCTCACTTATATATAGGATAAGCCAGACCAGAGAGAGGTACAGCAGGAGGGAACAGCTGCCAGAGAACAGTATCCCTAGTCTCCACACCAGCTTATGCCTCCTGTACAGGGGCCTAAATCATGACCAAGTATGGTGGACTGCAGAAAGAACTGTAGGCCTTGAGCTTCCAATCCTTCATGACCATCTGCCAAATTTTTCAGACAACTTAAAAATGAACGTGTGAGAATGCTTCCAAGCTTATTCTATACCCTTTTTTAAAAGCCACTTTAAGGTACTAGTTTAATTCTAGCAAAATACAAAGAGACTCCCAAGCCTTCCAAAATCTGAAGTGACAACCAGGAATCATGGTTGATTTTGTGAACTCACACCCTCACTGATGCTCAGAAGATCTCTTAATTCATAGATTCCTGTCTCTTTTACAGAGTCTCTTTTGCTCTTCTTGGAATGTTTGTTTTGGAACTGAGATGGTAATGTTAAGTGTTCAGCAGACTGGTGCTTGAGCATACTGCTCTGAGAGGCCTCTGAAGACTCTCTGAGAAAAGAAGAGTCTTTGGGACAGCTGTGCCCTCTGTCCACTTCTCTATCGGAGCTGGTCCTCCTTTACTAGAATAGTGTGATTCTTGGTCAGTGTCTCATGAAGAAAGACATTTCAACATGGAAGCACACTGGAGCAGCTGAGCATAGACAGGCAGACCTGGATCTCAACAGTCTGCATTTCAGTGCACCATCCTAGATGACTGGCTATTAACTGGTTTAGCTGTGAGTGTAAGACTGGTGAGCAAAGTCAAAGACATATCATAGATAAGACATCCGTGTCTGTCATCCCAGAGTCTCCTCTTCAGCCTGGTAACTTATGAAAGGGTGGGGGAGGGATTCTTATCTTGTTTGTATTTGGTCACTACATATGGATCTGAGAAAAATGCATTGTTCAAAATAGGGTTATAATTTAGTGTTTGCATATGTGTAAGAGGAAGGCTTGGAAACATGGACAGGAACCACACAAAGCACCCTTACTTCTCATGAACCCTTTGATGTTCTTCTGATCTGGGATTTCTGCTTACACCACATGTTGCTTCTATTTGATGTCTGACTATGGATACTTGATGAGCAATGAAAAAATAATAAGATTCCTTGATCCCCGGCTGCTTAAATATTTATCAACAGCCATGTGTATTGTTCTCTGTTGTAATCTATTGCTTTTAGAACAGACCAGGAACATTCATTAATCCTCAAAATATATCACCCAGTTCCATTAGTATATGTCCCTGCAATTTAAAGAAACACTTCCAAGAATGGCTATAGTTTCCAGATGTTTTGACTCTGCTGTAATGTCAACGATGGCCTTGAGAAAGAGCTTCTATACCCAATGTGGAAGTTTCAGTCCTGATTCCTTGTGACCCAGGTATGTGTGTTTTCTCAAAACAGGTCTCGTTCAAGCACAACTGAGGTCAGGCCTGGTGTCACTGGGCTGTGACTGCAGGAGCAGGGTGAAGTGGGCAAAAAGACACCAATATCCATGCCAGACTGGGCTGTACAGTCAGACCCTGTCTCACGATGAACAAACATGCACACCACAGTGGCTGTGATCACTCTGCTGAGTTTCCTGAAAGTGTCCTTCAAAGCTGAAAACACTAGTGTTGATTATGAACACATGTTTCTTTGTTCATTGCCAATCAGAAGGCTTGAACACTCTCTTGTTCTCTCCAAGATTTCATTATCATGTATCAGCTCTAATACACTGCTTCTCTGACTTGAATGTTATACATGGCATGAGGTAGAATTCAACTGTATTTTATTGCTTGTGACTATTTAGGTGCTCTGACATCTTTTGATTAAAGTGACTTCCTCAGCTCCCTCTAAAAGGACCATGGTGTCCTAGAAGAACATCAGTTATCGGTATTCGTATGAATATGCCATAATAAGACCCATCACGTTATATGCTTACAATGCACCATAAGTCCATTCCCTTTAAATATCTGGACTTATCTTCATACCCCACTGTCCACTGTATACACCAGTGCTTGAGAGGTGTTTCGGAAAATGGCCACTGTGCCTAACCAAGTCTATTTTTTTTTTCTATTCTGGGTTACCTACAACCATACATAACTTTAAGAATGCTTATAGAGCTCCACAAAGAAAGTCCCAAGGAATGATGGCTTTACCTGTCAAATACTACAAGATGCTTAGAAAAGAAATAATACCATTTTTTTCTATACTGTTTCAAAATACTGAAGAGAAGGGAGGTTTTTTTTTTTCCTTCTTCAAATATCTAAGAGTCATTTTAATTTGCATTTCCCCAATGACTAAGGGTGTTGAGCAATTCCTTAAATGTCTTTTGTCCACTTGAGAGTCTTCTTTTGAGAATTCTTTGTTTAGATCTGTATCCCATTTTAAATCGAATTATTTGGTATTTTGACATCTAATTTCTTGAGTTCTTTATATATTTTGGAGACCAGACCTCTGTCACATATGGAGATAGTGAAGATCTTTACCTATTCTGCAGATTGCCCTTTTGTCTTATTAACCATGTACTTTGCATTACAGAAGCTTTTCAGTTTCAGGAGGTCTCATTTATTTTTAGATTTTTATTTTAATTTTTTATTCATTTTACATGCCAACCACAGATCCCCTTCTCATCCCTCATCTTGCAACCCTTTTCCGCACACTTATCCCCTCCTCAAACAGGGTAAATTCTCAAAACGGTGGACAGCTAGGCCAGGTACATTCAGTTGAGCCAGGATCAAGACCCTCTCCCACTTTATCAGGGGTGAGCAAGGTGTCTGACCATAGGTTATGGGATCCAGAAATCTGGCTATTGCAGCAGGGATAGATCGTGATCACACTGTCAGGGGCCCCTAATGGGAAAAGAGGTTGTTCTGAAGAAGTCAGTGTGACATGCACACATCTCATAAGCACATTCCAGGTGCCTCTTCAAAATTTGGGAGCCATCAAATAATGTGCTGTTGCTCATACCTCAGATTCTGCATTCTTTTTAACTTTTAGAAAATGTGAACTTACCTACAAGAAAGAACA
This sequence comes from Peromyscus nudipes, assembly GCA_902168325.1. Classification (NCBI taxonomy): domain Eukaryota; kingdom Metazoa; phylum Chordata; class Mammalia; order Rodentia; family Cricetidae; genus Peromyscus; species Peromyscus nudipes. The sequence goes on along the minus strand of CABHPH010131188.1, from coordinate 20,565 downwards.
ACTAATTTAAAGAGGATGATGTGCTTCTTCCCAGTCAGAAGAAGTGCTTCTACTCCAAGAAGCCATTACTGTTCATATACAAACCTTATTCTGTACATGTTTTTATCCATTTTCCCTCATTATGCATATGCCAAAAGATATAGAACATTGTACTAATTTCAGTCAGCATAGGGTGTCCCAGTGTTATAAGTGCTAGCTCATATTTACATGTTGATAAATACTGTTCAATTGTTAAAATGTTTTTATTTATAACTGTGTTCAGTAACTAGAAATCAGGAAGAATACTGTTTTACATACTCATATTTAAACATATACATGTCATATTGTCTAATGGGACATGACGTCTCAAATATCTTTGTAGACTTAGATTTATCAGTCATAGAATATACATCTTATATTTCAGACACATCCCTCACTGTCTTCCTGATCTTCACAGAGTTGGCCTCAGTAATACTCCCTAAATTTGCATACCCAAAAGACCACCATGCTCATTTGAGTGATTTATATTTTTGTGTTTTCATTTTCCATTCTTCCTGCCAGTACTTAGCACAGAGCTGGTCATTGAAATCCCAGAGTATGTCCAAACAGCATATATAACCTTTAAAAGAATGTCCATTTGAAGTAAGTCAATCAAGCTTTGATTTACACCATGGTTTTCATTTTCTTATTATTTTACATTCTCTCCTTTGTTTCTTCCCAAATCCTGGTAGCAGCGGCTTTCATTTGAAGACAGACATCTGCTCATGTGGACACCACAGAAGGTAGAGACCAGAATCCTCCATTGGTATGGTCAATTACTTACTTCCGTGTTTGTTGAACCTTGGGGGCGGGGGCGGCTGATCTTTACTTTGTGAGTTTACAGTCTGCTGGAGATTTTATGATCCTTGTGAAAGTTGATACATGTACTATGATGCTTTTCTAATATTTACTAGTCCCAATATAACAGGTAAAAATTGATATTTCAGCATCACACTAGGTTACCTTATTCTCAGGAATTGATGGCACAAGTACTTAGCCCAAGTAGTGTGTGCACCACGTGTATTTGGTCAGATGCTCCATTGAGGGTGTGGTTGGCACATTCATTTCATAGTTTTAAGAAAAATATTTACTTATTTTTTTTTGTAAGTATAAGGTATTTGCCTGCATTTGTGTGTGTATGTGTGTGTGTGCCTGTTGCCTGTGGAGACCAGATGAGTCAGTCAAATACCCTAGAAATAAAGTTACAGAAAGCTATCAGCTATCATGTGCATGCTGGAACAGAACTTGTACCCTCTGCAAGAGCACCAAATGTTCTTCACCACTGAGCCATCCCTCCAAACCCACCTTTTCTCTAATTAAACTTTTGCTTTTGTTCTTAATTTCTGGAAATTTTTTCTTTGTAACATGTTACAAATCTTAAAGATTATCATTTTTTCTTTGTCTTTTTTGTTTGCTATACCAAACAACCTGGGTTTTATTTTTATTTAATAATATTTCTGAGTTTTCTTTCTTTTAGCTTAAATTTGTAAAACTCAAACTTGCCTGTTTGAGTGATTTTTGACATTAGAAAACTTTTTGTCATATCCTGATTGGGACAGAGTTGTCTTTCTTACTCACTGCCACAACTGAAGAAGTTTCATCTTCCCAGGAAGGGTTTTCATGATCATTAATGATCTGGCAAATAATATCAGATGTGGATGCCCAACAAGCAGTTAGGAAGTAGAGCTGTGGATGGAGTTGGTGGGTCAGAGACATTGAAGTGATGTTGGAGAAATGAAGGAACTCTTCATAGTTCACTGCTGTTTCTCCTACACTCCATTGTTCTAGATCGTGTCCAAGTACCATCACTTATTCAAAGAGTGCCTCTGAAGAGTGGAAGTTAACCTCCAGTGGCCTCTGAAAGCTCAGATCTTGTAGCTGACCCACTTGTGCTCATGGGAGGGCTATTCTTCCTCCTTCCTCACAGGCACTCAGACTCTACCGACCTGTAGTAGGTGCTGGGTAAGATGGATCACAGCCTTGAGGGTTTGTTTCTTCTTAAGATCTCCTGAACTCTCAGATGGGTGCAGATGTAATCACTCCTATACTTGTTTTGTGTCCCAAACCAGTATGCAAAATGTCTATTTCATTGGCAGTGATCATACATGTGTCAGTTCTTTTGGCTTGTTATAACTGACAAAAACCTTTTCTTTAGGTATTTCCAGAGAATGTGGGTTATTTATTGGTGAGTTCACATCAAATCCCAGACAAGGGAATTTGCAGAGGTAGAGACCAAGGGGAAGCTGTGGAGAGAACATCTACCAACAGGTGTCTTCCAACCTTGAGCTTCTGTCAGGTTCTAAGTTAGGAAAACAAAAAATTCCAATAAATGACAGAAGTTATCACTCTAAAATGTAGAAGTTCAGTTGGAACACTGGCTAGTGGTGAAGTACAAGGGATTTTGCCACAGCCCTGTTACTTCACCTTTAGTGTGTCTGAGTAAGGGAATCAACCTCTTCAAAGTTCATTTACAAAGCCACAAAATATTGGTCAATTCAAGCAGCTACTTTATTGGGTTGTTATAAAAACCTGTTATTGGAATAGATAAAAAGAAATTATCACTCAATACATATTAGCTAATGTAAATTTATTGCATATATTATATACTTTGAGAATGAACCCTGACATCTTACATTTCACATTTTTGTGGTATCTATGAAGCCACATAAAGCTGTCCTGACTCTACAATAAATGGAAATTTGGTATTCTCACCTTATGTAAGAAGTTGGTAAGTTCAATATCCTTTAGATGTGTTATCCAATAGTTCATAATTTATATTTGTTAAACTAGCAAGAATCATATTTTCTAGTTTCCAATACCTCAAGAACTTTATGGCATTAGTAATCTCATTTTTAAAGAGAAATCACACAAAATAAGCTGTTTTCCAGGTTAAAGCCCCTTGAGGATGGATGAGACTTGAATGACCTAATAAGTGAAGTGTATTAGAAATGTTAATGGTAGTGGGAAAAAAAATAGGGAAAGTCCAATGGAGTAATGTGCAGATTTCTGACCAAATCTACTAAAAGTGACGATTCAGTTATGAGGCTGACTGCTTCTGTGTAGAACAGTAGAAGCCTGGTCAGCTTTTCAAGACAGCTCCCTAATTTGGCAGTAGCCTGATGATGGGGTCCAGGGAAAGCCAACAACCCACTGGGAGAAAAGAAGCCAAAGAGCTTGCCATCTGCACAGGTGAACATGTGAAAGTGGCTAACTCCTGGAGTTTTTGGAAACCAAAATCCTATGAAGTCTGAAGCAGATAGGCTGTAATAGAAAAATCCTAGCTTGCTCAGAGGCTTGGGGAAAAGAAAGGAAAACCTTAGGCAGTGGAGGTAGTGACTTACGGCCATGTGTAGCTCCAGCCTGTGCCTGTGCTGCAAAGTCACAAGCAATCGGATTTTTTTGTGGATTCGAGCCTCAAAGTTTGGGTGCCAGATGTAGCACAAATTCTAATTGGTCTTAATAATAAAAACCCAAAGTCAGATATTGGGGTGAAAACTGAAAGATCAGAGAAGCAGAGCAGCCAGCCACTGGAAAGACTTATTACCTCTAAGAATCTTCAGATTGAAAAGAGCTTAGGCTCCTGTCTCCTCTTGCCTTATATTCCTCTCTCCACCCAGCCATATCACTTCTTTTTTCCACCTCACTAGTGCTTGGATTAAGGCGTGTGCCTCTACAATTTGGGTCTCTTTCTCCTTGAAACTGGATCATTCTTGTGTAGCCCAGGGTGGCCTTGAATTCCGATCTTCCTGCTTCCTCTTCCAGAGTGTTGGGATTAAAGGTGTGTACCTCTACAACTTGGCTCTGTTTCTCCTTTAAACTGGATCAATCTTGTGTTGCCCAGGGGGGCCTTGAACTCCTGATCTTCCTGCTTCCTCTTCCAGAGTGTTGGGATTAAAGGTGAATGCCACTACTGCCTGGCCTCTATATCTATCTAGTGGTTAGGTCCACACTGTGGTCTCCAGGCAAGCTTTATTTGTTAGAGTGCAAACAAAATATCACCACACTGGTCCTCAATTACAGTGGAGGACCTGGTGGAAAGTTGAGGCTAAGACCAGTGAAGTAGTGCTAGAGGTATGGAAATCTCCTAACACCAACTTCTTGAAGAAGGAGATTATGCTAATGTAGAAAGGCAATCTCTATGTGATTACCATACCCTGGTATTATACCACACAGCAGGCTTGAATGCTTGGGACAGAATTGAAGAAGGATGGAAGAAAACTGGGTCAATTATTAAATTTATACAGGGCCCAAAAGAAACCTTCCCAGATTCCTTACAAAGATTGAGTTTAGCAATAAATAGAATGATACCAAATTGAGAAGCTAGACAAATAATATTTGAATCCCTGGCTTGAAAAAAATGCTAATGCACTGAGGAAAGGAGTAATTAGACAGTTAATGGCAAGATCAGCACCCTTATAGGAATGGAACTGATATACGATCATTATTGAATCTCATAACCATAATGATGCTTGAATTGGACAGGTGATTTCCAGAGGTTTGAAGAAAAAACAAAATGTGAGGTGTTTCAATTGTGGTAAACAAGGTTTTTACAAGATAAAAAGGAGTTGTAAACAAGCATTCCTAGAAATAATGTTTTTTTCCAAGAATATCCCAACAGAACGTCCCTCCCTTCTGCATTACACAGAAGGTGTGGCAATGGCAGTCACTGGACTAATCAGTGTAGATCCACAAGGAAAAGTCAAAGGAACCCTTGGCCATCAGAAAAAGCCTTGAGGGGCCTCTCGAGGACCCTGTGTCAAATAGGGTTCAGTTGTTTCCTGTCATCATGGAGGAAACTCCTCCCCAGAGCAACTAAAAGATTAGATTTGAACAAGAGAGACCACTTGATTAGAAGAGGTGATAGTTCATCAAACGGCTTGACTACTCAATCTAAATTGACTTATAAAACTAACAAATGCTTTTCATTTGATCAGATGTAACTTGCCAAAGGGGAAACTCCCCAAAGTTTGGATTGGGGAGGGTTTTGCTTTTGTCTTTCCAGGAAAAGAAAAACAACCATGTAGAGGAATTTAAAGACCTTTGGACAAATAACTATCCAAACAAAGAGAACTACCTGAAAAAATTACCAAGAAAAGGAATAATCTGGCCTAATGTGATCTCTGAAGTCTCCAAAAATTGGGGAGACTCACAATGATGATCCACATGGACTATGGTAGGGCCACTAAGCTGACAAACACTGCCTAAAGATCAGCTTTGGACTACAAACTGCTCAGGACAATTTCAATGTGGCTAGATGAGACGACCCAGCCTCACAGACTGCTCTAGCTAGGACTTGAGACAAGCCCTCCCTTTCACAGTACACAGAGACTGGACAACAAATGATACAGCTGTCTCTCCAGGACTTGACAATTAATTCAAATTTTTCTTTTCAGGATCCCTAAAGTTGCCATTACTCCCCGACAGCAGGAAGTAATTTTAAGAAGACAACACCCACATTCCCAAGAGGTGGGGTGTGTAGTTTTGGTCTTCTGATGGGTTATGGATATTTGTCATTGTTTAAGGGTGGTTACAAGTTGTAATTGGTAATGGTTTTTTTTTTTTTTTTTTTGGTTTTTTTGAGACAGGGTTTCTCTGTGTGGCTTTGCGCCTTTCCTGGAACTCACTTGGTAGCCCAGGCTGGCCTGGAACTCATGGAGATCCACCTGCCTCTGCCTCCCGAGTGCTGGAATTAAAGGCGTGGGCCACCACCGCCTGGCGGTAATGGTTTTTTTAAAAAGCTGAAAAAAGCAGATTAGATTCAGGGTTTTTGTTTTGAAAAAAAGAAAAAAGGAAGATTTAGAAATGATAGGATAAAAGAGTAGATTACTGAATCTACTCTGAAAAGAAAAAAGGGAGATAAAAAGGGAGATATTGATATGATAGGATAAAAGGGTAGATTATTAAATCTATTTTTAAAAAGCAACTACTTGTTTTGAATATTTTACATTGATATGATCTTTATTGAATGATACAAATATGCGATTATTTTTGCTAGAACATGCTATACATAAAATTCAACTCACATTCAAGGTATTGTACCTATACAACTCATTTCACAATGTAATGTAAATTTCTAGTGTTTGAATTATTACAAACTGTTTAGGATAATAAAGAAATGCAAGTTAGTAGTTAGTTACTATAATCAAATTTGTATTCATATTAGGTATGCTTTCAAATTTAAACAGAGATTTATTTAGGTAGACCGGTGGTCTTCAAACACTTCAGAGATCTACAGAATATGGCATTTAAGATGTTTTAAATAACATAGGCTCTTTTTTTTTAATAACAATGAGACATATCTGCTCATGACAGTACCAATCTACTTCAGAGAAGATGATGGCCATTGAAGAAACTTCTTATGGAGTTTACTTTCTTTGTGGCAAAGGTTAGCCAGTGGGCAAGAAAATGCCCTTGTCTTGACTGCTGACAGTATGCTGTCCAAAATGCACAAGCAGGACATAAAAGAAAGGACTCCCAATCCTTGCCAAGTGAAGGTAAGACAGCCATTCAGAAAATCCTGATTTACAGATAAGTCTGGCAGATATTCTAGGCCTATAGGTCAAAGATAGATATCCCAACATTGTAAAGGAACCTTTGGGGACTATCCAGGCAGCCAGCTGTTTCTATCATTTCTCATATTTTTTGGAAGTTACTTCCTTGCACTTCCTGCTTACTCAGGTAATATTATGTCCTTCTCAGGTCTCTGATGGAGTTGAAGACTTATAGTTTTCCTTGTTATCAGATTCAGAAAAGAAATTCACTAAAGAGGTCTAAAGAGTATAAGGTTGAGAGCCATTAAAAAATAATTCTGGTAATACAAGTTAGAATAGAAAGCGAATTTGTAAAACCTTTTGGACTCACCACGATAGGATAGATAAAGGTATATTTTCTCTGAATTTGTCAAATACTCATAGACTAGACATTGTTAATGTATTTATTGCCTGTATATATTGTATATAGGCATTGTACTTATTGTATGTAGTTTTTCTTATATTAGTTAGATCTTTTCCTTTTAGATAAAAGGGGAAAATGTGGTGATACTTTGTGCTCCAACAAATAAAGCTTTCCTGGAGATCAGAGAGCAGAGCTAGGCACTAATTGATCATAGAAGCCAGGCAGTGGTAGCACACACTTTTAATCCCAGTACTTGGGAGGAGAAAACAGGAAGATCAGGAGTTCAAGGACACTCTGGGCTACATGAAATATATCCAGTCTAAAAGAGAAACAGAGCCACGCAGTGGAGGCTACACCTTTAATCCCAGCACTTGAGATCTCATGCCTTGATCCCAGTACTTGGGAGGCCCATGCCTTTAATGCCAGCACTAGGGATGTAGAGACAGGAAATGATATGGCTGGGTGGAGAGAGGAATATAAGGTGGGAGAGAGAGGAGCTCACCCACTTTTCAGGCTGAGGAGTTGGTGAGGTAAGAAGTGACAGTGGCCTGCTCCTTTGTGTCTGTGATCTTTCAGCATTTACCACTATTTCTGACTCTGGATTTTTATTATTAAGATGAATTAGAATTCATGCTACAGTTAAGTGTAAATACAGAAGAGTGAGCCATCAGTTTTGACTGGAGGATTCAAAAGACTTGGATGAGGTGAGAAATGAAGTGTATTAGAAATGTTAATGGTGGTGGGAGAAAAATATAGGGAAAGTCCAACAGAGTGATTGCAGATACTTCTGACCAGAAGACTATGATGTTAGGATGGTTAATGAAAAGTAAGTTGAGCTTCATATTAGGATGAGGAGTTTCCTCAGACAATGGAAACCAACGTCCCTGTTTTAAAGATAAGTATTTAGTGAATCAGTGAATTCTAGTGACATTTTAATTGTGAAGTCAATACAGGAATTCTGATTCCAGCCCCAGCTTACACACATTTTCCTGTGTTTCCATGCTTTACAAGGAGTCTAGGGTCACAATAAGAAGCCATAACTTGGGCCTGACACAGAGTAAGTCAAGAGAACTGTAGACTACTCCCATAATGGCAGGACAAGTCTTGGTTATGACTGGAGATGCAGAGAGAGTATAAAACACTGATAACATAATTACCAATGAGTGACACACAGTCTTGGAAAGATGCTTGAGGTTTGCAGAATGTTTGTCATATTGGCTTCATGACAGTCGGCAGCATGATCAACTATCACAGGTGTAATATGGATGACAAAATAGAGTATATATCATATTTTGTGTATCACTGGGGTAGTATAGTAATATACCCAGCATTTATACTTCTAGATGTGTAATCATAGAAGTGTTATTTTAGACTATATGGTAAATTTATACATGTGAATTTTAATTACACATATATCCATATAATAATATTCATTGATATTTTCCTACTTACTAGAAAAGCATATTAATAGCCAAATTCTTCCAATTGGGAAAGGATCTCAATTTTTAAAAATTAATTCAGAGATAGCATATACCATGAATAATTTTAAGCAAGACAAAAATTATGATTTTTTTCATGTAAAACATGAGTAAAAATAATCTTACTGGGGAAAAGTTAACAGTTCAGTAAGAAAAGTGTCCTGGTGAATACTGGTGATTCCGTGGAGCACCAGGAACAGAGAATTTCCTAGCATGTCTGGGGATGAGAAATAGCTTGCAACACTCTTTACTGTGTACTTGTTGTTTATTTATTGTGCCTTAATTCTCATCTCTGAAAAGAAAATGTCCAAGATCTCAGACATCATCCACAGCACATCATTTCATGGCTCTCAAAATGGGAAGAGGCACCTGGAATGCACTCATGAGATGTGTTCAGGTCACACTGGCTTCTTCAGAACAACCTGCTATAGCTTCACTCTGACCAACTCTGTCCTTTGTCTCCTCTTGAGCTCGATTTACCAGGGCTATGGACTTTCTCCATAATGTCCCCAAAGGAAGGGATTCACAAAGTCTTCCTTCATGAGGGTGATAATACCCCAGCATCACTCAAAGAACTGACTCTCCAATCCACAGAGATTCAGGTCTGATCCAGGGTCCACACTTTCTAAGAAGGGCAGACTCCAACTTCAGAACATAAAAACCACTTGTTCTATGATTATACTAACTTAGAAAATGCCCGCCTCTTTTCTTTCCTGACCACAGAAAGGTAAGTACTCAAGCAGATGGGAAACAGGAGAAGAGAGTATGGACGCTAAATCATTATCAGCTGGAAGGGAGAGCTGTCACTGAACACACAGAACAACATCATGATGGCAATTGAGAACAGAGAAACTTCAAAGGGATCTTGAGGGAAAGAGTCTCTCCCAGTTCCCATCTGTGCATGCCTTCTCTAACACCAGGGCCTGTCTCTGTTCCTTCTCATGTCAGCCCTATAAATGTAGGCTGGCTCCTCACTCCCCACACACTGGGCTCCTGCTCATCAATCGCAAGGTGACTCTCAGCCATGAAGACACTTGTCCTCCTCTCTGCCCTTGTCCTGCTGGCCTACATGACCCAGGCTGATGCTCTCCCAGAAGCAACTGAGGAGACTAAAAATGAGGATCAGCCAGGGGTAGAGGACCAGGATATGTCCATCTCCTTTGGAGGCCCAGTAGGCGCTGCTCTTCAAGATGCAGGTGAGGGGTGGTGGCCAGTATAATAGTGGGTTGGAGTCTCCTGAGAGAGGGTTGATGATGTGCTCCCAAATCATGTCCAGAGCTGTGTGATCTAGGTAAGTATTTCTTCTGATCCTTTAGAGTCTTCACTGTCTTATTGTTAGAAGTAACATAGAGAGTCAGAAAAGCGTAAATGTTTTTCTTTCTTTTAAGTTTTTGATCCAAAAATTTATCTGTGGAATAGTTTCAAAATATAGAACATATTGATTAGCTCTTTGTCTTTCCATTGATAAATTTTGTTATAGAAAGAAAAATCTGCTTTTCTTAAAAGAATAGAATTAGGAAACAAATGCCAGTGTGCGAAAGTGTTGGTACACGATGACACAAAAGAGGTGAAGCAATGTGAAATGGGTGGCAAGTCGTCCATGGGATCAATACTTGTTCAATGTATTATTTCCCAGTGTTTGGAGTTGATCATGGTGCTGGATGTGATGTCATCACTAGAAACAAACTTGCTCTGTACCATGTATCCTAATCTTCAAATTATTGTACACTATTGCATACTGCTGGCTACCTTATTTAATGTCTGATGTTCAATGTTTCTTCAGCTGCAAGAAAGAAACCCATATGCTTCTGTAGAAAGAGATCCTGCAGATTTCTTGAACGTGTTGATGGGACTTGCGGCAATGGCTATCAATTCTGCTGCCGCTGAGACCAGAGACAAGATCACCATGTGCTCTGAGACTTTATCATCTGTCATTACCCTTGTACTTTGCCTCAGAGGTTTTTCCCTCTCCAATAAATACCCTTGCAGAACAAGAATCTGTTTTTACATTTATTCATGATTTCTATGTGTCTTAGTCAGGACTCTTCCAAGCTATCTAGCAGAATCTACAATGAATCCTTTGTAAAACAAGTCTGGGTTACATTTTAGTAGTCATATCAAGTGTGAACAGGTAAATACAAAGTCACATCTCAGTGATTCTGCTGTAGTTACTTCTGTCTGTCAACTCTCCTGTCCTTAAATGGGACTCACCCTCAGAAACATGTCCCACATTTCCAGGATCCATTCTTCAATTGAAGGACATTGAGGTTGTTTCCACTCTCTAGCTATTGTGAACACAGCAGCAATGAACATGACTGAGCAAGTATCTGTGGAATAGGAGGCTGAGTCATTTGTGCATTTGCCAAGGAGTGTTTCAGCTGTGCCATATGGAGAGTTCCTCATAGTCTTTGAGAAGTCTCCACACTAATTTCCATAGTTCTGGTTTACAATGCCACCAGCGTTGAATGAGGGCTCTCCTTTCTCAGTCTCCTGAGAGAGGGTTGAAGATGTGCCTTGCAATCCTGTCAAAAGCGATCTGGCTCCCTTGATTACTCTATCTTCCTTCTCTTTCTTATTCATAGCTGTAATGGTGAGAGTGGAGTAAGTCAATTGATTTTCTTTCTCATAAGTCATTTGCTCTTAAAATGCTCTTAGAAATTTCACCAGAATGGGGAACAATATACTGAGTAGGTTCTTATAGAACAAAATGAGTAGTCTTAGTTATAATGTAAAAATTTTCTTTGTCTAAGAGAACTTCAAATCAGTTGTAGAGTTCACTCAAGTATAGTAATGGTGAGAAAAAGAGCCTAAAAAAATTAAAGACACATCAGAATGGATCTCAAGCCCTACATTTTACCAACACTCCTCAAGTACATTATTTCAATCTGTGTTGAGTTGACCATCCTGCTGGCTGTAATGCTGCCAACAAAATATGCCCATGCTGTGTCACACATCTTCATAGGGCTGTATACTATCCCATCCTACCAAACCTCTAAACTCAGTTCTTGTTTCTCTCTGTGTCTCCAGCCTCAAAAAAGCTCTTGACATGCTACTGTCAAAGCCAATCCTGCAAAATACTAGAACACATCAGTGGGGTTTGCACCAAGGGTAGCAAAACCTACGTGTTCTGCTGCAACTGAGCCTGGAGACCAGAAACAGCAAGATGACCATTTGAGGCCCTTGTGTTTCTCCTTTGTCTTCAATAAGTTACTTGTGATATGTTCCTGTGTGTTTGCATTCTTTGGGTCTTTGTTATAAGGCTCAGTCAGGACTCTGAGTATCAAGTATCAGAACCTTAAGGAAACCTTCACAAGTGAATAAATTACATCACCACATATCATTCATTTATTATTAACAAGAGGCTGGAACATTAATTTCTTAACCTGGGATATATGGCTGAGGTGCCTATTTAACATAACCATCAAAGAAATGACTGATGTTCTTAATAGGTCTAAGAGATTTACAGCTGCTCTCATTTGGGACATTACTATACTCATTACTACTATGAGAACTGTTGCTGCATATACAACCGTCTTAGTACAACAAGTTAATACCATGGAGAATGTTAATCAGCTCTCAAAAAATGTTATCACAGGCACAAAAAAAGAAAAAAACAATAAAAATGTAAAGCATGGGTTAGATACATAAAGAAGGAGTCTTATTTACAGGTAATCAAATTCAAAATATTGAGGTTAGATTAACTGTTTTTTGTCATTCAAAATATAAATTTATTTATGCCACTCCACTTCCATACAATGCTTCTGAGATAATCTAGGCATAGGTCAGACCCCACTTCCACTGCTTATGGAACAATTCTAAACTAACTATAAACATGAAGTCTTTGCATCAATGAACCATAGCCTTTAGTTCAGCTCAACTGAAGTCCACCTTGGCTTCTGTGGTAACAAATATATTTTTATAATCTCTCACTTTTTCTTCAGGACAGAGCTTTTGATCTAGCATCATTAATTTGGGAATAATCCTAGGAGTTATGCTTATTTTGATTCTTGTCCTCCCAGTCATCTTTTTAAAAACAAAAGGGGGAGATGGCACAGCCATATCTGAATGGAATGGCAGAAGTCCTAAAGCCAGCACAGCTGCTTGACAAAGCTCTAGCAGAGCTGAGCCACATGATGGCTGCCATGCCACCTTTGGTTTTCATGGCCACCTGGTGCATACTTGGGAAACTTTTATTATTTGAACAATTTGGGGATATTGGATTGATGGGAAATTTCTTATGAATCATTTATGCTTTCTCCCAGGAATGCTACTTCTAAGCTTCTCCAGGACAGTCCTGAACATACTATATCCCCCTGCTTTTAAAGAGATATCCTTATCGACTAGAAGGTCTTCCTTATGCCTTAGAGGTTGTGACACATAATGAAGCCAGAGGTCTCTTCATAAGGTTTTGAGACATTCTTGAAACATCTATCCCTGTCCTTACTCAGGAACAAGATAATCAAAACCAAATCAACTTTAAAAGGTCAACAAGATTTAGTGATCTAGAAGAATTGTCCACAGTTCAGATTACAAGCCTCTTCCCACTGTACATTCAGACAATTATGTGCCATACAACTGTGCCCTACACAGAGAAGTACTGATGAGCAAAGTATAGAATAGAAAGATGATAAAAGAATGAGATGTCAGGACCTCCCCCTCTTAGAAAAGTTAGCACATGCAGAGCCACTGTGGTGTCATATGACCAAGTAACAACAGAAGGCCAGGATTAAACATATAGACAAATTCTGTGAAGATAAAAACATTGTATTGTGCAAGTATTTGAATAATAACTGCCGCAGTTTTAGCCTGTGAATTTTTCCTGGGCACTCTGACCATTAAGAGTTAATAATACACTGCTTGGGACATAGCAAAATGCCCAGGGTGGCTTGAAGATTTTGTTTTGGTCTTGTGGCCTTGAAACAACCGAAGCTATCTTCCTGAGAAGAGGCTGTCATATGTCTCTAGACTGTTTAGAATTCGGTTATGGGGTTTGTGAGAAAGAATGATAATTCTGTTTTTTAATGATGTCAAAACTTGAAGAAAAAATGTTTGGAAATGATAACTCTGTTCTGTCATAGTTTATTAATGATTACTAAAAGTTGGAAAAAAGGAAGTGAAAACATATGTCCAAAAACAAAAATGATATGATTTATGTTTTTGGAAAGTCATGAATGTATCCCTGCTTAATAAATTCTGTATAAATAAAGGTATACATTCTGGCTGCTAGTCAGTCAGGCTGCAAGATTCTCCCAACCTCCTAAGAAACCCAAGGCCATGAGGACATTCACTCTCCTCACTGCCGTTCTCCTGCTGGTCCTCCAGACCCAGGCAGAACCTCTCCAAGGAAGAGCTGAGGAGGTTCTAGACCAGGAGCAACTGGGAGAGGATGACCAGGATATGTCCATCCTGGTAGCACTGATCTTGAAGATGCATGTGAGAGATGTCAGCATGTTAGAGATAGGAGCAAAGGGAAGGGATGGAGATAAGCTCTGAAATCAGGTCACCTAGATGACTTAATTACTTCTTTGTTTTCTCATTCAACAACAGGAGGCAAATAAATCAATTTCTTTGTGCTAAGATTTTTGTTCCAAGATATGCTTGTGACTATCAATGGGTTTAATACAAAAAGAGATTAATAGCTAGTTTTTTTCTAGCTCTAAATGGCTAGACTTGGTCACCGGGAGAATATTTTATTATGTCTATTATATTTTAGGAACTGGAAGTATGTGTTTAGATATTTATGTGTGATGGTAGAATCACACACAGAAAAAAGAAAACAAACAAAACTAAGACAAATTTGTATTGGTTTTTAGTTTTGTGCAGGTCTGATGCTTAATGTGTATATTTATTCATATTGATTGTGATTGCTCAGGCTGCTGTCAGTAACGGTGAATGTGGGAGACCCACTTTACCTAACACATATCTTGCCCATGATAACATTTACCCTGCTGACCCAGGAACTGAGTGCTTCTTGTGGTTCCTGTCTCCTCAGATGTGAGGTCAGGCTTGACCTGCTATTGCAGAATAAGAGGCTGCAGTTTTCTACAATGCCTCACTGGGTCCTGCAGGTACCAAAACATCATCTATAGCCTCTGCAGCCACTGACCACTAAGAACAAGAAAAATAGGTTTGTCATATGAGTTGAGAACGTGAAGGATATTATTTGTCTCACACTGTGTATTTTAATTTCTTCCTCCTTTATATCTAAATAAAGTCCTTGCAGCAAGTTCCCTGTGTGTGTGCTTGTGCTTGTCTGCTTTCTCCAAGCAAGACTCTGAGAATGGACTATAAAGAAATTCCTGGCTCTGGTGTGTAGGAATATCAAGGCTGTCACACAGGTTTCTGGTGAATGATAAGAAAGGTCAATTCTGTTGTAATCATTCTCATTTCTCATCTCATAACTTGCCTCATTTAGATGAGAACCACTCTCAAAGCCGTTGGCAATGTGGGAGTTGACAACAACACAACTGTCTTCATGTTTCCACTGTCTCAATGACCTAACTTCTCAAAGAAGACAACATCCTCATTCCAAACATTAGGATTGGACCAAACAGGCCAACATCATATATCTGCCCACAAAGCCCTAGATTTGTATCATCTCCACAGACACAACTGTAAGTAGCACTAAGAAAGGTTAGCACATGCTACAACACACAGCCCCAGAGAGGCTAGGTAACAAGGAGGGTTCAAAGAGGGACACATGAATTTCCTTGGAAGGGGAAATAGAAGAGATCTCATGGGTAAACTGGGGGCAGGTGGGGATGGAAACATGAGGGCTCAGGAACAGGATAGAAGGAGAGAGTAATGAGAGAGATATCTTGATGGGAAGGGGGGGCATTTTGGGGCCAGGTAGAAACCTGATGCAAGGAAACTCCCAAAATCTACAAGGATGACCCCAGCAAAGGCTCCTAGCAATAGCAGATAGGTAGTCTGAACCCAGCATCTCTTGTAATCAGATTGGTGACTACCCTAATTGTATTCAGAGAGACTTCATCCAGTAACTGAGGGAAGCAGATGCAGAGATCCACAGCCAAGCACTGGGGCAAGCTCCTAGAGTCTTGTTGAAGAGAGGGAAGAAGGATTGTATGAGCCAGGGCGGTCAAGATTATCACTAGGGAACCCATAAAAACAACTAACCTGGGCTCATAGGCATTCACAGACACTAAATGACATGGGACCCATCTGTGCCTTTAGCATATGTGTGACAGGTGTAGAGCTTAGTCTCCTTGTGGGAGTCCTGGCAGTGGGAGTGGGGCCTGTTCCTGACACTTTGTAGGGCTGTTGGGAACCTTTTCCTCATACTGAGTTGCCTTATCAAGCCTTATATGAGGAGGGGTGGAGTTTCTCCTGTCTCAACCTGATATGTCATGCTTTGTTAATAGCCATGGGAGCCCTGCCCCTTTCTGAACAGAAACAGAGGAGGGTTGGGCAGAGAGGAGGTGGGAGAGGGGATGGGAGGACAGAAGGGAGGGAAAACTACAGTCAGGATGTAAATAATAAATAAACAAACAAATAAATGAATAAATTTAATTAATAGTTTTTTTTTTTAAAAAGGAAATGTTAGCCACAAGGTTTCTAAATAGGAAGCTAAGCAGGAAGTTTCACTCAGATCTGCTCATCACCAGAACAATCTGCCCACATCTTGTAAAGCTGGCTTTGATATAAGTAGGTTCGGCTTTGAAAAACACAAAATCTATGTGCTCAGGTATTTATCTATATCTTAAGATATCTAGGTGTAGGTATCTTGAGATGCCTTTATCTATACTTCTCTATTTGTGTTGAGCTGTTGGAAAATGTGACTGATCTCACTTATATATAAGATATGCTAGACCAGAGAGATGTACAGCAGGAGGGAACAGTTCCCATAGAACAGTATCCCTTATCTCCACACCAGCTTATGCCTCCTGTACAGGGGCCTAATATGACCAAGTAGGTGGACTGCAGAAGGATCTGTAGCATTTGATCTTCCAATCATTCACAACCATCCGCCAAATTTTTCAGACAACTTAAACATGAGTGTGTGAGAATGCTTCCAAACTTATCCTTTTCCCTGTTTTAAAAGCCACTTTAAGGTACTTCTAGCAAAATACAAAGAGACACCTAAGCCTTCCAAAATCTGAAGTGATAACAAGAAGTCATGGTTGATTTTGTGAACTCACACCCTCACTGATGCTCAGAAGATCTCTTAATTCATAGATTCCAGTCTCTTTTACAGAGTCTCTTTTGCTCTTTTGTGGAATGTTTGTTTTGGAACTGAGATGGTAATTTTAAGTGTTCAGCAGACTGGTGCTTGAGCATTCTGCTCTGAGAGGCCTCTGAAGACTCTCTGAGAAAAGAAGAGTCTTTGGGACAGCTGTGCCCTCTGTCCACTTCTCTATGGGAGCTGGTCCTCCTTTACTGGAATAGTGTGATTCTTGGTCAGTGTCTCATGAAGAAAGACATTTCAATATGGAACTACACTGGAGCAGCTGAGCATAGATAGGCAGATCTGGGTCTCAACAGGCTTTATTTCAGTGCACCATCCAAGATAACTGGCTATTAAACTGGTTTAGCTGTGGGTGTAAGACTGGGGTGCACAGTCAAAGACAGATCATAGATAAGACATCCGTGTCTGTCATCCCAGAGTCTCCTCTTTATCCTGGTAACTTATGAAAGGGTGGGGGAGGGATACTTACTTTGTTTGTATTTGGTCACTAAAATATGGATCAGAGAAAAATGCATTGTTCAAAATAGGGTTATAATTTAGTGTTTGCTTATGTGTAAGAGGAAGGCTTGGAAACATGGACAGGAACCACATAAAGCACCCTTACTCCCCATGAACCCTTTGATGTTCTTCTGATCTGGGATTTCTGCTTACACCACATGTTGCTTCTATTTGATGTCTGACAATGGATACTTGATGAGCAATGAAAAAATAATAAGATTCCTTGATCCCCGGCTGCTTAAATATTTATCAACAGCCATGTGTATTGTTCTCTGTTGTAACCTATTGCTTTTAGAACAAACCAGGAACATTCATTAATTCTCAAAATATATCGCCCAGTTCCATTAATATATGCCCCTGCAATTTAAAGAAACACTTCCAAGAATGGCTGTAGTTTCTAAATGTTTTGACTCTGTTGTAATGTCAATGATGGCCTTTGAGGAAGAGCTTCTATACCCAGTGTGGAAGCTTCAGTCCTGATTCCTTGTGACCCAGGTATGTGTGTTTTCTCAAAACAGGTCTCATTCAAGCACAACTGAGGTCAGGCCTGGTGTCACTGGGCTGTGACTCCAGCAGTAGGGTGAAGTAGGGAGGAAGACAACAATACCCATGCCACACAGGGCTGTACAGTCAGACCCTGTCTCACGAAGAACATACATGCACACCACAGTGGCTGTGATCACTATACTTTCTTTCCTGAAAGTGTCTTTCAAAGCTTAAAACACTAATGTTGATTATGAACACGTGTTTCTTTGTTCATTGCCATTCACAAGGCTTGAACACTCTCCTGTTCGCTCCAAGATTTCATAGTCAGGTATCAGCTCCAAGACTCTGCTTCTCTGAATTGAATGTTATACATGGCGTGAGTGAGGTAGAATTCAACTGTATTTTATTGCTTGTGACCTCTTAGGTGCTCTGACATCTTTTGATTAAAGTGACTTCCTCAGCTCCCTCTAAAAGGACCATGGTGTCCTAGAAGAACATCAGTTATCGGTATGCGTACGGATATGCCATAATAAGACCCATCACTTTATATGCTTACTAAAAGAAACCAATGCACCATAAGCCCATTCCCTTTAAATATCTGGACTTTTCTTCATGCCCCGCTATCCACTGTATACACCAGTGCTTGAGAGGCATTTTGGAAAACGGCCACTGTGTCTAACCAAGTCTATTTTTTTTTCTATTCTGGGTTACCTACAACCATACATAACTTTAAGAATGCTTATAGAGATCCATAAAGAAAGTCCCAGGGAATGATGGCTTTACATGTCAAATTCTACAATATGCTTAAAAAACCATTAATACCATTTTTTTCTATACTGTTTCGAAATACTGAAGGGAAGGGAAGCTTTTGTAGGTTTTTTTTTCCTTCTTCACATATCTAGGAGTCATTTTAATTTGCATTTTCCCAATGACTAAGGGTGTTGAGCAATTCCTTAAATGTCTTTTGACCACTTGAGATTCTTCTGTTGAGAATTCTTTGTTTAGATCTGTATCCCATTTTAAATTGAATTATTTGGTATTTTGACATCTAATTTCTTGACTTCCTTATATATTCTGGAGACCAGCCCTCTGTCAGATATGGAGATGGTGAAGATCTTTACCTATTCTGCAGATTGCCTTTTTGTCTTAATAACTATGTACTTTGCTTTACAGAAGCTTTTCAGTTTCAGGAGGTCTCATTTATTTTTATATTTTTATTTTAATTTTTTATTCATTTTACATGCCAACCACAGATCCCCCTCTTATCCCTCATCTTGCTACTCCCTTCCCACATGTATCTCCTCCTCCACAGGGTAAATTCTCACATAGGGGGACAGCTAGGCCTGGTACATTCAGCTGAGGCAGGATCAAGACCCTCCCCACTTTATCAGGGGTGAGCAAGGTGTCCTACCATAGGTAATGGGATCCAGAAATCTGGCTCTTGCAGCAGGGATAGATCCTGATCACACTGTCAGGGGCCCCTAAAATGGGAAAAGAGTTTGTTCTGAAGAAGTCAGTGTGACCTGCACACATCTCATAAGCACATTCCAGGTGCCTCTTCAAAATTTGGGAGCCATCAAATAATGTGCTGTTGCGCATACCTCAGATTCTGCATTCCTTTTAACTTTTAGAAAATGTGAACTTACATACAAAAAAGAACAATTAATTTAGAGAGGGTGATGTGCTTCTTCCAAGTCAGAAAAAGTGCTTCTACTCCAAGAAGCCACTGCTGTTCATATATAAACCTTGCTCTGTCCATGTTTTTATCCATTTTCCCTACTTATGTATATGCCAAAAGATATAGAACATTGTACTAATTTCAGTCAGCATATGGTGTCCCAGTGTTATAAGTGCTAGCTCATATTTACATGTTGATAATACTGTTCAATTGTTAAAATGTTTTTATTTATAGCTGTGTTCCATTACTAGAAATCAGGAAGAATACTGTTTTACATACTTATATTTAAATATATACATGTCATATTGTCTAACAGGACATGACCTCTCCAATATCATTGTAGACTTAGATTTATCAGTCATAAAATATACATCTTATATTTGAGACACATCCCTCACTGTCTTCCTGATCTTCACAGAGTTGGCCTCAGTAGCACTCACTAAATTTGCATACCCAAAGACCACCATGCTCATTTGAGTGACTTATATTATTGTGTTTTCATTTTCCATCCTTCCTGCCAGTACTCAGCACAGAACTGGTCATGGAAATCCCAGAGTATGTCAACCAGCACACATAACTTTAAAAGAACGTCCATTTGAAGTAAGTCAATCAAGCTTTGATTTACACCATGGTTTTCATTTTCTTATTATTTTACATTCTCTCCTTTGTTTCTTCCCAAATCCTGGTAGCAGCAGCTTTCTCATTTGAAGACAGACATCTGCTCATGTGGACACCACAGAAGGTAGAGAACAGAATCCTCCATTGACGTGGACAATTACTTACTTCCGTGTTTGTTGAACCTTGGGGGGGGGAGGACAGATCTTTACTTTGTGAGTTTACATCTGCTGGAGATTTTATGATCCTTGTGAAAGTTGATACATGTACTATGATGCTTTTCTAATATTTACTAGTCCTAATATAACAGGTAAAACTGATATTTCAGCATCACACTAGGTTACCTTATTCTCAGGAATTGATGGCACAAGTACTTAGCCCAAGTAGTGTGTGCACCACGTGTATTTTATCAAATGCTCCATTGAGGTAGTGGTTGGTACATTCATTTCATAGTTATAAGAAACACATTTACTTATTTTTATTTTGTAAGTATAAGGGATTTGCCTGCATTTGTGTGTGTATGTGTGTGTGTGCCTGTTGCCTGTGGAGACCAGATGAGTCAGTCAAATACCCTAGAAATAAAGTTACAGAAAGCTATCAGCTACCATGTGCGTGCTGGAACAGAACTTCTACCCTCTGCAAGAGCACCAAATGTTCTTCACCACTGAGCCATCCCTCCAAACCCACCTTTT
>CABHPH010131187.1:48098-72046 GCA_902168325.1 Peromyscus nudipes | reverse complement strand
TGGGGGCATTGTGAAAAGACTTTGGAACTTTGGGCTAGAAAAGTCATTGTGTGTTGAGAGCTCAGTAGGATGTTCTATAAGAACTTGGGAGACAAACAAGAATATAGAGTATTGCAGATGATGGAGGCCTGGCTTGTGAAGTCTCAGAGGGAGGGAAGCAAAGACTACCTGGACATTTTGTGAAGGATCTGTGGTGTCTGGTAAGCTGGAGCTGAAGAGTCAGTTGTGGTTAACAAGACACTGGCATCATTGAAGAGAAATCTTAGTGTTACTGGGAGAATTGATGCTGGTTAGCTGGAACTGAAAAATTAATGGCGATTAAGAGACCAACATTATTGAGGTGAAATCTTCTGAGAACAGCAGCAGTGGTAGAGTAGAGGGGGCTGGAGCCTAGAAGACAAGCTGTGGGTGATACAGAGAAAGGACCCAGGCCTTTAGAGGGGCCCAGAAAATTGAGAGTGGATCCCAGACATTACACACTGAGTCATTTAAACAGTTGGGTTTGGGTTTTCCTTTGATCTGATTTTGACTATGCTGTGGTTCTTCCCTCTTAAAGTAAGAAAGTATTTAATTTATTTTTTAATTTTTTTAAAATTTTAATTTATTTAACAAGTGCCCACAGTTAGAGACTCAATTGTTGAAGAGATTTTAGTTTTAAAAGAAACTTTGGATTGTTTGGGGGTTTTGTTTGTTTGTTTGTTTTCTATTTTGTTTCATTTATTTATTTCTTGTTTTTACATCTGAACCAAAGCTTCCCTGTAGATGTAACCAACGGTTTTATTAAATAAAAAACACAGAACCAATGCAAGGAAGAAAGCCAAGAGGTCAGAGCTAAGAGCTAAAACCTTACCCTTCCTCCTGCGGTGGTCCTACCTCTCTGAACCAGCAGCACCTCCTGTGTTAAATTCCTTATATAGAGTTTCTGTTCTGCCTTCTCATTGGTTGTAAACCCAACCACATGACTGCCTCATCACGGCCTGTCTGTATAGACCTCCAGGTGTTCCATGGTTGGTATTGAGATTAAAGGCATGTGTATCCAATGCTGGCTGTATCCCTGAACACACAGAGACTTACCTAACTCTGCCTACCAAGTGCTGGGACTACAAGCGTACGCCACCACCACCCTGCTTTCCTATGGCTTGCTAATAGCTCTGACCCCCAGGCAATTTTATTTATTAACATACAATTAACATTTAAGTACAAAAGAAAATATCACCATACTTCCCTTCCCCCCACTCCTGTCCTCCCAGTTCCTCTCTCTCTCAATTCCTGTCTCCCTCTTCCTCCTCTTCCATTCTCTCCCCCTCCTCCTTTCTCTTCAGATACAGGAAGGCCTCCCATGGATATCAGCCAGCCATGATCTATCATGTTGCAGTGACACTAGGCACCTCCTCTTCTACTTTATTTTAAGGCTGGATGAGCAATCCAGCAGGAAGAACAGGTCCCAAAATCAGGCAACAGAGTCAGAGACATCCCCTGCTCTCACAGTTAGGAGTCTCACAAGAGGTCCAAGTTACACAGTTGTAACATACATGCAGAGTAACTAGGTCAGTCCCATGCAGGCTCCCTGGTTGTCAGTTCAGTCTCTGTGAGCCCCTATGAGCCCAGGTTAGTTGGTTTTTTGGGGGTTTTCTTGTGGTGCTCTTGACCCCACTAGGTCCTACAATCCTTCCTCCACTTCTTCTGCAGGATTCTCCAAGCTCTGCCTAATGTTTGGCTGTAGGTCTCTGCTTCTCTTTCCATCAGTTCCTGGGTGAAGCCTCTCTGATGACAGCTGAGCTAGGCACCAATCTATGAGTAAAATAGAATATCATTAGGAATTATTTAATTGACTTTTTTTATTTTTTGCTAGTCTTGTTTGGTTCTCTCCTAGGTCTCTGGGATGTCCTGCTTCTGGGTCCAGGCCCAGGCCCAGGCCCTCAGGGGTGAGTTCTCTCTCAAGGCATGGAACTCCAGCTGTGCCAGTCCTTAGTTGGTTACTTCTACAATTTTTATAACATCCCCCCCACCTACCCCCACCCCCCAAACCCTACCCCCACCCCCACACATCTTGTAGGCAGGACAAATTGTAAGTCAAAGGGTTTGTGGCTGGGTTGTTGTCCCAATCCCTCCCCTGGAGAGACTGGGCTTTTAAATAGACTGAATTTTAATGTATTTGAATTTGTAAAGACTGCAGGACTTTTAAAGTTATTTAGGGAATCTGACCAGGGAAACAAGTAGGCTAATTCCAGATCTTCACCTCCCCCTCAGCTCTTCCAAATCCAATTCCCCAGTCCCATCCCTACCCCAGGAGCAGACCACCTACTGAGGTCTCTGTCCTCCTCTGCCCCCATCTCCAGTGGATCCCACAGATTTTTCTCTTCCTAGCCTCCCTTTCCCAACCGTGCACTTCATCCTCCCCAACTCCAGCAGGCGCTCCCTGGGAATGCACAAGCTACATCAATCAGGGAAACAAGTAGACTAACTTCATCCGCCCTCCATTCCTCCAAGTCCAATCCCAGCACAGTAGCAGACCTTCTTCTGTGGCCTGTGTATATCCTTCTCCCCCACTCCACAGGGACTAACTAAGCAGATACTAGTAGAGCATCCTGCTTTCTTCCCTCCTATGGACCCACTCAGCTCCCCACCATACCATCCAAATTTCTAAGTGTCAGCTCCTGATACACAGAAACACATTTTACCTAAAGCCCCCAGTGACGACACCTATCAAGACTCAAAAAAAAATTTCCTACCAAGCAACACACAGCCACCACAACCTCTTAAGGACCAGAGAGGGCTGGAGAGTGGTGGTGCACACCTTTAATTCCAGTACTAGGGAGGTAGAGGTAGATGGATCTCTGTGAGTTTGAGGCTAGTCTGGTCTACAAAGCAAGTTCCAGGGCAGCCAGGGCTACACAGAGAAACCCTGTCTCAAAAATTTAAGAGAGAGAGAGAGAGGCAGAGAAAGAGAGAGGAGAAACAGAAACCAGGGATCAAAATACCCAACCAACAAAAACAAGACCAGATATCAGCACCTAGAATTACAATCTTCCCAATCCCAGATGCCTAGATGCCAATGTAAAAACAAAATTAATAACAGCCAGAAAAATGTTTCCACTAGAGCCCAGTAACTCTACCACAGCAGGCCTTGATTATTCCAATATAGCTGAAGCACAAGAAAAGGACCTCAAAACAGTCTTTATGAATACAATAGAAGTCCTTAAAGAGAAAAATTATTAAATCCCTTAAGAAATCTATGAAAATACAAACAAACAGTACAGGGAAATGAATAAAACAGTTCAAGACCTGAAAGTAGAAATAAAATCAATAAAGAAAACCCAAACTAAGGGAAATCTGCAAAATGAAAAATTTAGGAATTCAAATATGAACCATGGAGGCAAGCTTCACCAATAGAAGAGAGATGAGATGGAAGAGAGAATCTCAGGCATTGAAGACACCATGGAAGAAATGGATACATCCATCAAAATGTTAAATCATGAGTAAACTGGGGATGAAGAGGGGCAATGGAGGGTACAGGATGGGGGATGCAAACATAAGGGAATGAGATGGTCAAACTGGAACAGGGATTGAATAGGAGAGCAATGAAAGAGATACCATGATAGAGGGAGACATCATGGGGATAGGGAGAAACTGGGAGCTAGGGAAGTTTCCAGGAATCCACAAGGATGACCCCATCTTGGACTACCAATAGTGGGGAGGGTTCTTGAACTGGCTTACCCCAGTAATCAGATCAGTGAATACCCTAACTGTCATCATTGAGCCTTCATCCAGTAACTGATAGAAGCAGACATAGAGATCCGCAGCCAATCACCAGACTGAGCTCCAGGAGTCCAGTTGAAGAGAGAGAAAGGGGATTCTATAAGCTAGGGGCATCAAGATCATGATGGGGAAAAATACAGAGACAACCAAACCAAACTAGAGGGAACTCATGAACTTTAGACCAACAGCTGTGGAGCCATATGGGACTGGACTAGGCCCTCTGCATAAGCAAGACAGTTGTGTAGCTTATCTGCTTAAGGGATCTCCTGGCAGTAGGATCAGGATCCATCCCTAGTGCATGAACTGGCTTTTTGGAGCCCACTACCTATAGTGGGATACCTTGCACAGCCTTGATGCAGGGGAAGGGACTTGAATCTGCCTCTACTGAATGTACCAGGCTCTGCTGACTCCTCATGGGAGGCCATACCTTGTTGGAGGAGGGAATGGGGGGTGGGTTGGGGGAGAAGGCTGGAGGGGCAAGAGGAGGGAAGAGAGGGGGATCTGTGGTTGATATGTAAAATGAATAAAAAATTCCTTAATTAAAAAAAAGAAATGAAAAAAAGTGCTGGCATAAAAACATCCAAGAAATCGGGGACTCTATGAAAAGACCAAGTCTAAGAATAATAGAAATAGAGGAAGAAGCAGAAACCCTCTCAAATGTTCAGAAAATATTTTAGCAAAGTGTTAGAAGAAAATTTTCCTAACCTAAAGAAGGAAATGCCTACAAAGGTACAAGAAGGTTACAGAACATCAAATAGGTTAGACCAGATAAGAAAATCCCCTTACCACATAATAATCAAAACATAAACATACAGAACAAAGAAAAATGTTAAAAGCTTTAAGGGGAAAAGACGAAGTAATATTAAAGGCAGACCTATTCAAATTATACCTGACATCTCAATGGATATTCTAAAAGACAGAAGGGTTTGGATAGTTGTGTAGCAGACTTTAAATGACAACAGATGCCAGCAAAACTTTCAATCACCGTAGATGGAGAAAATAAGACAATCCACAATAAAACCAAAATTAAGCAATCTTTATATACAAATACAGCCCTACAGAAGATGTGTGGTAGACTAGCTCCCACATTTACAACAGAGTATTCTTGAGGATAAGAGATATTAGATAGAAGGATAGAGGGGAGAGAAACAAATGGAAACACAGGATAGATTCAGGAGGGCCTGGATCATTATCTACCAGCCTCTTCTATCTCTTCTAAAGGGTTATTTATAAGCATGCCAAGGGGTGGAGCAAAAGATATCCCCCAGCTCAGCCAAGTGCAGACACTTCCAATCACCTAGTAACCATGCACATGGTCAAGCAATCCTCTAAATGCAGCCCTGTTGGGTAAAACAAGCTCAGATCTCACTAGAAATCCTTTGTGGATCTCCACAACTCCCCCTTCTTAATATAATAAAGGACCCCCAGCTGGGCGTTGGTGGCGCACGCCTTTAATCCCAGCACTCGGGAGGCAGAGGCAGGCGGATCTCTGTGAGTTCGAGACCAGCCTGGGCTACCAAGTGAGTTCCAGGAAAAGGCGCAAATCTACACAGAGAAACCCTGTCTCGAAAAACCAAAAAAAAAAATAAAAATAAAAATAAAGGACCCCAAAAACCCCTCAGATATACTGTGCTTGTCTTAGGTCATCCTTTTTGAATAATCTTCCTTACCTGTCATAGGGATACACTTTCCATCAAGCATAATCTGGATTAGATTGGAAGAAAGAATTATCAAGAAGAAAGTTGCCTGTTTTTGACTACCAGCCCCTGGCAGGAGGGGATACAGAACTTACCTCAGCTCTGACTCAGGCTCCTAAAAAGAGCCTGCAAAAGGTTACATTGACCTTCACAGCTGCCATACCTCCCAGTAAAGGAGTAGAGGATAATAAGGATGGAATATCCATATTAGAATGGGTCTAAGCAGCAGTCTTAGCTGCACCAACCCCTATTCTAAGTCAAAACTCTCTCCTAACAGATGTTCAATAACATTTTCAAGACTCTATTTCCCAGGAGAAAACAGTCATTCCAAAACACTTCAAAGTATCCACTCAAGTAAACAAAAACCCATGCTAATTATAAAGACACTTTTAGCTGTTTAAGTAGCTGTTTAAGTAGCTCATGTATACATGTTTTCCTTCCACAGCAGTAGAATCTCTTTACAAACTAACTCAATTGTGGGAGGCCTACCTCTTTCTAAACAGAAACAGATGAGAAGTGGAAACTTTTAGGAAGAAGACAGAAAAGCTCCCCTAATTATGATACCTTCACTTAAGGTTTCCTGGGGCCACTGAAACCATAAAGTTATATCTTGGGCTACCAAAAAAGTGCTCAAAGTAATAAAAATTTCAAGATGCTTCTAATGTGATTGATTTGGTTTAAAAATTAATGTTACCTAATTTGTCTAGACTAGACAGATATTGAAGGAGTAATAAAAACAATTCTAATATGAACTTACATTCAACATTTACACTTTTTACAAACTTACATTCAACATTTACACTTTTTACAAACTTACATTCAACATTTACACTTTTTACAAACTTACATTCAACATTTACACTTTTTACAAACTTTAGCACATATCTAGAAGAGATTTCTTAAAATAACTATTTACTGAACTTATATTCAAAAAGAAACTCTATAGAACTGTTTTACAAACTTTAGCAAACATTTAGAAAGGGTCTCTTAACTAACTTACACTAGAAAGAAACTCTTAACAGAATTATTGCATTTTATTCTAACAAGACAGGAAGTATGCAAATCATTTCTAAAGTTCAAAGTTTATAGTCAGCTTTGATATCATTCTGAAAGTTTTCTTGAGAGTTTGAAGTTGGAGCCTAATTCATCAGTGACTCTAAGCTTGACTGAGGGTAAAATTCCTTCTTCTTAATTTTTAAAGCTGCTTTTTTAGACTGCCATGAGCTTTTTCAATGATACCTTGTCTTTGATGGATTTTTATTAGCCCAATGTTTCTGAAAAGGTTATTTGTTCACAGAAGCTGCTACTGTTCAAAGGAGTCAAGAACATAGATGTGCTGTTTTATTTATCATGAAACACATATTTCATTAGCTCACTCTGAGGAAGAACACTTTCATGATTTAGTATCTTCACTGCATTCACTAGCTTCTCAACCCCGATGCCATTTTACTGGATGCGGTAATACACTCTGATCATGAGTCATTCAGCTCAGACTGTAGTTGTGACTTTCCAATCTTCAGTAGTTGGCACATTTTTCCTATTCTTACAAATATCAATGCATTCACTAAGCAAGCATTTTAATTCAGCATTGTTATCTTGTGGGGAACTTTCAAGTGAAGTGACTCTATTTTGTAAGACAACTAGATTTTCTGGAGTTTGGTCCCCATCTACAAAGCAGTTACTCCGTTCTGAATACATGCTTCCTTGTTCCCCATTAGATTTGCAAAGGAATCACTCACTACAGGCTGCTGTTCAAAAGACAAAGAATTTCTCTGATAATTCTCATTTGTGAAGGGTTTCAAAATGACTTGAGAAGCATCATTAGCATTTTAATTGCCTCCTGACAAACATCAACTGTTCTCCATTTTGGGAAGTAAAGCTAAGCTTTCTAGCAGTGCTTTGGAAAAAATCAATGTTTTGAGCTGAAAAAAAGCAGAATTTTGGGGGTATTGTAGTACCAGCATCTCTGTTATGGACTACATTTCCCAAACTGCCTTTCTTTATATCTTCACACTGTTACAATCTACATTATGGACTACATTTCCCAAGCTGCCTCTATATCATCATGCTGTTATGAATGGATTACATTTCCCATGCTGCCTTTCTGGGTCTGGAAAAAAACCTCTGTTCACACGGTCTATATTTATGCTGAAGTCAAAATCAAGTTTCTGCTTTTACCACTGGAGATTTTTGTCTTCCTTAAGCTTGTCTGAGCAACAGAGTTGACTCTGTCCCACCCCACCCCCATCTGCCATGCAGTGGCATGAGTGAGGGAAAGGTTCCCTGCCCACTCTGTCCCTTGCCACTTGTGACAGGTGAGAGAGCTGGTCCCAGGGTTACAAGACTGAGAGAATTAGCCCCACCCTATACCACCCATAGCACACAGGAGAGCAGGCCCTGCATACTACCTGGGCAGTACACTACAGCTGACCCTGTTGTCAGGTAAGCTAGCCTTTAGGGCATGAGAGTAGGAAAACTGATCCTGACCCTCCTCATATGCCCCCTACAACAATCAAAAAGAGGGCTCTGCACCTTACTGGGCAAAACAGTAGAGTTGGCCCTGGCAATATGAGTGAGGGGACTCAGATCTGAGGCCCAAGAGTAGAACTGACCCCATTCCTTGCTGTAGGCTGCATTGGGTGAGCTAGCTGAGGCAATGCTGGAGAATACATCTGGGTAATGACACAATGAGGGAAAGTTAGCAAGCTGACCAACCCAGCTACCATCCAGGCCAAGAACCAGTACTGTGAGTTGACCCACTCCAACATCCACTGAATCTTTGAACTGTCAGAGCATGCAAAGGAGACAGATCTATAGATCTAAAACTGCAGGATCTCTATGACATAGGACAACCATGGGGATCCAAGAAGGTATCCATGAGATCCATTATTGGTTGTGTAGCAGAAATCAAAGTCGTTGAGCCAGACCAATGACTCATGGCAATGAAAACTTGCAAGTAAATATGAACAGACCAAATTGCAAATTGTGTGTCTCAATGGCCCTACAGCTTCCACAACAAGATTCTTCCTTTTTGTTTGTTTTGGTTTTGTTTTGTTTCTTTGTTTTGTTTGTTTGTTGGTTTTTTCCTTTAAATTTGGTTTTGTTTTGAAGGGGAGGTTGCAAGGTTAGAGAGCAGATGTGAGGGGACAGGGAGATAAGTGGAACAGAATGTATGATGTAAAATTCCACAAAGAATCAATAGAAGAAAGAAACCTCTCTCTAGCTCCATGTCTTTCTGCCTGCTACCATGCTCTCCACCATGATGATAATGGACTAAACCTCTGAAACTGTAAGCAAGCCCAATTAAATGCTTTTTTTCATAAGAGTTGCCATGGTCATGGTATCTCTTCACAGCAATAGAACACTGATTAAGACACTGGTCATTGGTATCTCCCAACATCAATAGCCTCAATTCCTCAATAAAAAGACAGACTAAGAGAAATTTTAGTGAAATCAATAAAAAGTGAATGGGAATGAAAGTGATGACTATGGTGAAAATGCTGATGATGGTGAGAAGGAGGAAGGGAGGGAGGGAGGGAGAAAAGAAGAAGAGGAAGAGGAAGAAGGAGGAGGAGAAGGAAGAGGAGGAGGAAAAGAAGAAGAAGAAGAAGAAGAAGAACAAGAAGAAGAAGAACAAGAAGAAGAAGAAGAAGAAGAAGAAGAAGAAGAAGAAGAAGAAGAAATAACATTCATGGGCTGGCTATCATTGTTCCCATGGTTGACATCAGTGCTATACCTTGAGTTAGCATGAGCCTTAGACAAATCATGACTTCTTAAAAGTATAGGCTTGCTTACAGCCCTATCTTATGGAGACATTTTCTCAACTGTGACTTCCTACTCTCTGATGACTCTGGCTTGTGTCAAGTTGACATAAAACTAGACAGTACAACTGACCCCATCAATTTAACACACAAACACATAACTTTTCAATTAGAACCGTTCTTTTCTCATTTATCCCTAAGATAGCACATTAATATTAATATCACAATATGAAACATAAATAACTTTATTTTGATATTTTATATTTGTTTTTTATTCCTTTTTTTGAAAATAGATTCATTACTTATTCAAACTACCTCACAAGGGTATCACAAATAGAACCCCCACTGAGAAGAGAAAATGTAAATATTACAAGATGGCACTCTTAAAGAAAGTAAGAGTCAAATCAAGACCAACAAAAAGATGTACATTCAAGATTTCCAGAGCTCATAGACATATTTAAAATTACTTAATGAGCACAAACTCTCTGCCAGGTGCTGTGTTCAGGATTCTCAATAAAGTTAAGAAAAAGAGACTAGCCCGTCTCTCAAATATGGCAAGTCTGTGGGTCCTGTTTACTTGAATCAACAGAGAATGATAATGCAACTTGTCTTCATCTACAGCTACCCAAGGCACATTATGACAACATTAATTTGGGTGCTTGTGGCAGGTGGATTTTATAGTAGACGTGTCTGGTGAATCCCAGGAACATCTTTTATAAAGTACAATTTCCACTAGAGATC
Source organism: Peromyscus nudipes (assembly GCA_902168325.1). Taxonomy (NCBI): domain Eukaryota; kingdom Metazoa; phylum Chordata; class Mammalia; order Rodentia; family Cricetidae; genus Peromyscus; species Peromyscus nudipes. The sequence goes on along the minus strand of CABHPH010131187.1, from coordinate 62,088 downwards.
AATGGAAAATGTTACTTGAAGTTGTCATTCTCTCCTTCCCTTGAGTCTGGAATGATTTATCACAGGCAGGGAAAACTGGATACCAATTTAATGTGTCTCTATATGGCTACTGAAGAGGGAAAAATGGTGCAAGAATACCTAGAGTAGTAATTCAAGGCAGAAATGATGATACTTGAGACTGAATGGCCAAAGAAACCTCAAAGAAGAGCAGATTGGAACCCTGGACTCCATCTTCTGACATTTTGGGAGTGATCCCTCACTACACTAGATGGAAGAGGTGTTTACATGACATTCTTAAAGTCTGTTTCAACAGTTATAAATCATAGCAGTCTCATGAAGGGCTGCTCAAAGGGCACAGAAAGAAAATCAGAGTGAGGGGAAGGGATATTTCTGCTTCTTGTGCTATCATCTGAACTACACCAACAGCTGGGCTAATTACTTCTTGCAGAGAGGCACCAGAAAAAAGACAACTTTTCTTCAACAAGAGCCTTGCTGATGCTTTTCTCTGTTCAAGCCCAGACAAGATAAACAATCATCTAGCCAAACAGAGAAAGCAAAACGATCTTCATTTATAAAACTTTTTTCATTAATATACAAATGCCTTCAAGAGATGGGGGTGGGAGATCTTGATAGGATTAGAAGAGGCAACTCAAAAAGAAAACAGTCAAGAGAAGACCTGAAGGAGCTTCTTGTTCAGCAGGAGCCAGGGCTCCTCTCCAGGAACCTCTCCATATTCAGTCAGAAAGGCAGAAGCTGTCAGTCTGAGCCATTAGACTATGTTGTAGAGTTCTATGTGGGGCTTGGTCCGGTAGTTTCCATCCCTTATGCCGTGGTAAAACGAATGTGAAAATAATGGCCTTTACTTCTCTGTTGCAGTAACTCTGATGGCTCCACAAGCTGGTGAGTCTAGAAACAACAATGGACCTTTGACAGAGATGGAGCCAGAGAAAAGAAAGAGAGAGGGAGAGTGTCTGTTCTTTCATAACTTCATCTCTGAGATGTTAGGCTATTGTGTCTACTGTGTTCTGTGTCACATAGCCCAGTCCTGGTACAGTGTCTCTGTGGGTGTCTATAAGTGCATAATTACCAGGCAGCAGGGCCTGTGCTCTACCTTCAGGGCAGCCAGCAGGTGAGTAGCTGTATACTGACTGTTGAGATGAAATCCATTCAGCTAAAGAGGGTTTGAGTATACGTGATTCAAGTCCCAAAGCTCTTTGGAACCTATACAGTGTCCTTCTCAAACCTACCCTGATCCCCTGTGACCAGCTTCCTCTAGAACAGTGGTTCTCAACCTGTGTGTCGAGATCCCTTTGGGGTCACATGACCCTTTCACAGTGGCCACCTAAGACCATCAGAAAACACAGATATTTACATTATGACTCATAACAGTTACAAAGTTACTGGTTGCTTTTCACTCAGAGGCAAAGCTAAAGAGATGGGTGGCTTCTCCATCCCAGTGTTAACCCACAGGAAAGAGACTGGTTCATGCCTTGTCTCAGCAAGTATACATCCCTGGGCATTGGCCTAGGGTGAAACACAGCACTAACTGGAAGAAGATGGACAATCCCAGGTGTTTCCTACCAGAAGGATTCTGGATCCCAGGCACACACAAGTTTTTGTGATTATCTCAGCCAGGGATGAGAGCTAGGGAAAATCAAACATCAGAAAAGTTTCCTATCAAATGGGCTGGTACTCAGGCCAGACATCTAGCAAGCTTAGCAAGGTCCAAGCATAACAGCCCACAGGTGCTAAGATGTAGACAAATGCAAGCACCGTCCTGTTCTCAGGAGCCAAGTCAATGTGGAGCCCACCGACTCTGTACCTGGCATGGTAAGCACTGCCCTCAGTTTAGAAAGAATGGACCTTCAAGAAGGCTCCCTGGCACTTCTCTCCTCCTGGGACATAACATGGACTTCATTGAGCATTTCTCTTGAGGGGGTTAGCTCCCATTACATTCAATCTTTCAACCAGGAGTTTCTGCTATTGAAGACTTACACAGCCGGCAGAAGTGATGCCTTCACATTTACCAGCAAAGAAGGATATCATTGCCAACAGGGAGGATGCACCCTGTCACTACAAAGCATGAGTTCCAAAGACTGTAGACTCTGCTTCTCTTTCTTTCCTCTTTCAATCATTTTATTCTGTTTTGTCTGTTGTGGTCATGCTGATTGTTAGTCCTCCCCATTTTGCTTATCTTCCTCAGTCTCTCTGCATGCCCCTCACTTCCCTCTTCCAGAAACCTCTTCCACCTCCTTCCTCAGTTCTGCATCATGCTTTCAAATCTGCATTTCCATGGCTCCTAATCTCTCTAGTCTTCATGCTCTTCCTGCAACCCTAGGTCATGGCTCTGCTCTCCAGGTTTTTAAGCTAGTAAAGAACTAGAGAGAAAGTCTAAAGTTAGCTAGGTACTAGTGTTCCACCTTGCCCAGCTCCTCAAACTTACACTCAACTTCTACCTTCCCTTCTCCTGGGTGATCATTTCTCACAAGGTCACAACAATCTACACTCTGTTTGGAACTCATTCAGGACGTTGTTTGATGGACCATTGATAAAAAGATGTAAGGACACTAGCATGTGCTGATTATACCTAGATGTGGGAGTACAAAGAATTCAAGACAGCAAGCTCTGCCTTCTAATGCTGCATTCACTATACTCTCACTCTGGATAACTTTGGGAACATCACTTTTCTTCAGTTTCCTAATCTGTATGGTGTATATTGTGAAATATACAGAGTTAAGGGGGCCCAGTGAGATGACATGGTAATGTACCCACATTGATATTTAAAATGTTCTAGATTCTCCCAAATGACCAGTATCTTCACCATGTTTTATTTCCCTTTACTTTATTTACAAGCAAATTGGAAGCTCCATGAAAGAGCCCAGCCATGATTACCTATGACTTCATCTTCTTTTCTCATATTATGAATTTCACAGACTCTAAACTTCCAACTAAGAAGATGTCAACATACATATGTCACCCTTAAAAGAGGTGTCTACAGCCTGTGACAAGGCTCAGGGGTGGCCTCTGTATCTCTTCCTTTTCACTCAATGTTATCTAGACTTTATGTACCTCTGCCTGAAGATGCCTTTATGTGGGCCCCAAAGATGGTAAAGTACCTATTACCATTTCCGGGAAAAGATAGATAAAAAATGCAGCATTATTCCAGAGCTCTGATCTTAGCTGTCTTCATAATAGCTGCCAGTGGCAAAGAATGGCATGCAGGGCTCTAACCTGGTAAGAAGGAGTAGATAGAAAATGGAGAGAGTAGAGTTACTTACTTTTTTGAGCACAGACCAGAACTAACATCAATACCATCAGCATTTACTTTTCTACTCAGATCTACCAGTGTACTAGCCGTGTTTTTCAGTAGATCCATACCCAACCTCTGGGAATCCTCTCCTTTCTATGGAAGACACAAGCAGAGCCCCTGTCATGTTGAAGATCACTTTCAAGAGAACTGTTCTATTTTAAGTCAGGTAACTCCCACTGTTCCCTGGGACGACTAGCCAGGACTGAGACTTTTTAAGCTAATTCCAGAAAATAAACAGTCAGTCAAAATGAAAGCATCATAGTTCTTCCTACAGATTTACAAAATGTAGGTGAGTTGCAAACTGGCCTTTTGAATGTCTCCCAGAATACATTGTACCCACAGCACAAGGAAGAAAAATGAAGCCAGATTCTTCTCTTGTTCTTTCGCTTCAGAAACTGCCTTGTTTCTTTACATTGTTTTTTTTTTTTCTTTTTCATGCAAGAAATAAAATCATTAACCACCCTGGAGCTCTCCCAGGACCATGTTAATTAATCTGATTTGGGACACTTGCCTTCAGTTAGCAGTGGCGAGCAGGGAGCCAGCTTCAGGTTCCTGAAATTGAAATCCTGCCGTTGCCCCTCCTGCAAAGCCTCAAGGCTCACTGGTGAAATTGGGGGCCTAGGTTGGCCTTGTTCTTTTACCCGGGAAATTAATAATGTAGTGGGGAAAGCAACACAGGTTTGCTGGGCTTCTGATAGAGCCACTGACATTGTTAATCTTGTCCAACCTGCTGGGTTACCACGCTTTTCCACAAGGTCTATGGGGCAGGAGCTGAGGGGAAGCTTGCCAATATCCAATCCTTGCTGAGCAGAAAATTCTGGTTGGATATTTGCATTAAAAGACCAAATTTTCCTGGTAGGACTGTAGGACTTTATAGCTAATGCTTCTCAGAAGGGATCTCAGTTAACAGACCCAGTATCTCTCATTGGCTTCCTCCTACCAAAAAAAAAAGCAATGGATATGACCAGCAAATATGAAATGTGACTTACATAAGATTGGTCAATTATTAAATTCTAAGCTTCTCTTAGTTAGAGTTGTATCTTCTTGGTCCTTCCATCTTCTTCTTTGAAATTCCAAAAGCAGCAGTACTGCTTGCTACAGAAAACACACACACACACACACACACACACACACACACACACATTGACTTTTTGGCATGTCATGGTTCCCACTTTAGGTGGCTTATATTCTCTATTGCTCAGAGACTCTAGTTAAAAACTTTTGACCAGGTCCTCTACAGTATTGCTTATTAACATAGGTGATTTGTGGTGACAGAATGCCACTGAATGCGTAACCCATTACTTAGCTGTCTATCCATTTTCCTCTTTGATAATTACAGTGCTAAAATGAACATGCACATATGTGTCACTTGTTTATTCCCACCGGACATTCCTGGGAAAGAAGTAAGAATGCTGGCTCATAGTGTGCACATATATTTTAAATTCCTTAGGAATTAGAAAATTGTTTTCTAGATTGCTTGTACTAATCTGCATTCCCACTAGCAGCACAGAATCCCTCTACTCTGAGTGTTAATCAAATTGTGTCACCAGTCCATTTTTACTTCTATTGGTAGGAAATAACACTAATTTTTTTATTCTTCTCTCATATATTACATCCCTGCCGTAGTTTCCCATCCCTCTCCTCCCCTGAGTCTCTCCCCGCAACCTTCTCTCTCCCCCAGATCTACCCTCTCCCCTCAGAAAAGAGCAGGCCTCCCAGGGACATCAACCAAACACTGCATAATAAGCTACAGTAAGACCAGGCACATACCATCACCTCAAAGCTGGACGAGGCAATCCAGGAGGAGGAAAAGGGTCCCATAAGTAAGCAAAAGAGTCATTGACCACCCTAGCTCCCACTTTTAGGAATCCCACAAGAACACCAAGCTGCTCAGTCATAACATATAGACAGCGAACCTAGGTCAGACCCCTATAGGCTCTCTGATCTCTGCGAGGCCCCATGAGTTCTGGTCAATTGACACATGATGGATGAATGGCACGAAACAGAAAGCAGGTGGCTTCTCAGTTCTGTGGGCCATGTTCTCACGGTGTCCCTGACCCCTCTGATTTCCTCCTCCTTAGCAGGACTCCCAAAGCTCCACCTGCTGCTTGACTGTAGGACTCTGCATCTGCTTCTATCAGTTGCTAGATGAAGTCTCTCTGGTCTCTAATAATGATTCTGCTAGCCTCCAGTCCCAGAACACTCTGCAGACAGGACACACTGTAAGTCAAAGGTTTTGTGGTTGGGTTGGTGTCCCAGTCCCCCCACTTGAGGCCTTCCCTGATATAACATTGCATTTTTTTATCTTTTTTTTTTAAGATTTATTTGTTTTATATACTCTATCTGCATGTACACCTTTATGCCAGAAGAGGGCATCCAATTCCATTATAGATGGTTATAAGTCACCATGTGGGTGCTGAGAATTTAACTCAGGTCCTCTGGAAGAGCAGTCAGTGCTCTTAGCCACTGAGCCATTTCTTCATTCCCCATAACATTGCATTTTTGTTTACTATGTATTTCCTTGATTTCCTCTGAGGTTATGCATGGGCTATTTGAGAGGGTTTCATTTTCCATTCCTCTTGTTATTTTGACTTCTTCCTCTGTAAAATGTTAGTTCATATATTTTGGCCTATTTTTCTTCTAATGGTTTGTCTTTTCCTGGGCTTATAAACATACTCTGTATAAAAATCCTTTTATGATTTCTCTTCATTTAAAAAAAATTGTTTTTTAAATTTTAGAGAAAGTTGGAGTCCATGTTTTAAAAGTATAGCCTTATTCAATGTCCAGAATCTCTCTGTGTAGCCTTGGCTGGCCTGGAGCTTACAATAACAATATAGACCAAACTGCCCTTGAACTCACAGAAATCCTCCTGCCTCTGACTCCCAAATGCTGGGATTAAAGGCATGTGCTCGGCCCATAATAACATTCTTGTATATTGTGTTTTAGAGTCTTGTTTTTCCTTCCATGTGTGTTACTTTTCCTTGACTTTATTTTTAAACAATTGTGAAAACAGTACACAGCTTATCTTTTCTTTTCTCTACAGATCATCCATGATTAGCGTGTTCTGGGGCAGACTACTCTAGTCCTAGAAAGATTCATTGATAAGTCACCTGCTTTCTGTGTAGTGCCATTCATCCATCATGTGTCAAGCTGAGATTAACATAAAGATCTGTTTCTACATTTTCTATGTGATGTTCTCTATTCAACTAACTCCCTGCAAATGTCACTCTTAATTTCTGTGACTTCTTAAAGGCTAATTGTATGAATTTTTTTAAGAGAATATTCTTTTTATTTATTTATTTATTTATTTATTTATTTATTTATTTATTTATTTATTTATTATGTATACAGCATGTATGACTGCAGGCCAGAAGAGGGCACCAGATCTCATTACAGGTGGTTGTGAGGCACCATTGTATGAATTTTAACTTAGTTTTTCCCCTCAAAATTGTCTTAGCTGTCTAAATTTCTCTCAGAGTTTTATTTTTAGTATATTTTTAGGTTTTTAATTGTGTATATGCGGAGGATATGTGTTGTGAGTACAGGTGCCCCTGGAGGCCAGAAGAGGACATCAGATCCCCTGAAGCTGGAGTTAAGATACGTATAAACTATTGGACATGAGTGGTAGAAAACAAACTCAAGTCCTCTATAAAAACAGCAGGCATTCTTAACTGCTGAACCATCTTCCTAGTCCCATCTCTAAAGACCTTTGAAAATGCTATATGGATACATAGTACCCCAAAAGCTTCCTTAAATATATATATATATATATATATATATATATATATATATATATATATATATAAAACAGTGCCTCCCCCAGACACATGGGCTATTAAATGAAAGGTCTAGTGTCAGGAATGGGTTATTTGTTTTTGAATTGCTGGTCAGTGAAAGCCCATAGACCACCATGCCCCAGAAACATTGCAGGCTATTGTCACTACTCTTGGAAATACTCTACAATTTTAAGGAAAGATCCTATCACTTGGGGATGGAGAGATGACTCAGTGGTTAGGAACACTTGTTCTTTCAGGAGATCCATGTTCAACTCCCAATAGCTACATGGCAATTCACAAATGTCTATAACTCTAGTTCCAAGAAATACAACATTCTCTTCTTAACCTCTGCAGGTACCAGGCATGGACATGGTATACATACATACTTGCAGGCAAGATACTTGCCTATATTTTTAAAAAATCTGAAAAAAAAATCCTGTTGCTGAGGAGACCCATTGTTGAGTTGTAGGACATGGAGAAATCATGATGGTACCAACCTAGAAGCTTCATTGCTACTAGCTAGCTTTCACAGTGCTGGGAGGTTCTATTTGCGCTGGGAGGGGGTAATCAACAGTCTTACTCAACTGTGAGCTCTGAAAGCTACAATAACAACTGGTCTGGAAGATAGTCCCACTAGTGCAGTAGTGGCAAAAATGTTATGGGAGAAACAAACCACTCGTATCAAAAGCCAACTCTACAAGATGGAAATGATGCTTGATACTGCTAGTTAGGACAAACACATCACTAGCCAGGTCATGGGCTATAGGGAAGAATGTAATACTATTATGCTGATAAATGGACTGACAGCCAGGCATGGTGCACATGTCTTTAATCTCAACACTCAGCAGGCAGAGGCAAGTGAATGAATCTCTGTGAATTCAAGGCTAGCCTGGTCTACATAGTGAGCTGCAGGACAGCCAGGCTATGTAGAGAGACCCTGTCTCAAAAAAAAGTAAATGAATAACTGTCCCTAAGTTCTTATCTTAGTACTCATATATTAGTGCGTCTCTCAACCTTTATCAGTGAAGTTTCTTTTTTGCAGAAGAGGGCAATGAAAACAGAGATCTACAACCAGTCAATGTGCAGAGAATAAAAGACTTCATAGTGCTTAGCTTTAAAGAGAACAGCTTTATCACATGTTTATCATTAAGGTTCAGGGGTCATCACTGACAAGGGGAGTGGAAAGATTGTAAGAGTCAGAAAGGCAGTGTTATCTACAGTAGAAAACTTTGGCTGGCATGACAGTACATTGCTCACAAAAACTCTGAGAAGCTGTGGCAGCATGCACTAGACCTATAGACGATCAAAATGCCAGCATTGGTGGGATAGTCATACAGAAAGTTCCATCACTGTCTGAGGAGCTGTTGGCAGTTGATGGCTGCTGGGATGCTCCAGTAGATCGTCCTACACATCACACTAAGTGGACTTAGTGGATATTTAAAAAGAGTACATGAAGTTGGAAAGGGATGATGCATGGCTGGGAGAATAGGGGAGAAATTGGAGGAAAGAGAAAGGAGGGTGGGTTAGATCAAAATTCATTATATGCCTTATGAGATTCTCAAATAATAAAGAATTTTAAGATCAACACACTGATTTCTTCAATACATTACTGAAATTTTGATTAGAATATCAGTTTATAATTCTGAGATAACTATATTCATAGTACTGATTTTTCCTATCAATAGAGTTTTCTGCTAAATCTTTTGAGTTTTTATTATTTTAATTTTAATACCACAGTTTTGTCTCAATAATTGTCTTTTATTTTTCTAAATCTTCTAATGTTTTCTGTTTATTTTGTTCCATATGGGCATGCAATTAATTCAAAGTACTAGTTATACATTTAAAATCATGTTGAAATAATTTATCTGTAATATCTTTTGACTACTCTATGCAACAGTTTTTAAGAAAGAATACTTTTTATATATATAATTTTTTATTGAAAAAAGAAATTTTTTCTTTCCTTTTACATACCAACCTCTGTTCCCCCTCCTTCCTCTTCTCTCACTTCCCCTCACCTACCTCCATCCCACCCCCATCCCCTCCTCATAGAGGGTAAGGCCTCCCTTCAGTAGTCAACAATACCATGTTGGGGATGGACCTAGCCCCTACCCACTGCATCAAGGCTGTGTAAGGCATTGCACTATAGGGAATGGGTCTAAAAAGCCAGTTCATGTATCCAGGATACACCCTGGTCCCATTGCCAGGGAACTCACAAACACACCATGCCACACAACTTTCACTCATATTCAGAGGGCCTAGTTCGGTCTCATGCAGGCTCCCCAGCTGTCATTCCAGAGTCCATGAGCTCCCACTAGCTTAGGCCAGCTATTTCTGTGGGTTTCCCCCATCATGATTCTCACCCCCCTTGCTCCTACAAACGAATACTTTTTAACAAGTTTTTCATTTTAAATTTTCATTTCATCTTTTTTGTGATGCTGTTGACCAAAAAATAACCGAGTAGTGTGAATTTTATGTGATTAAAATGGTTATTAGCATATTTCCTCAAACTTCCAGTACAATACCAAACAGAAATCATAGCTGAGGGTAGTTTTGATTGACTGTTGACTTCTAAGATGTCCTTCTACTATTTCACCAGTAAGCACGATGAAAACTGCAGGCATTTAGTAAATGGCATTGTTAATCAGGAGATATTTGCTTCCATTTCTATTTCAAAAGATGTTCAAGAGCTGGAAAGTTGGCCCAGCAGATTAAGACACTTGTCACTAAGGTTGCAAACCTGAGATCAATCTCTGGGACCGAACAGTTAGAAGGAGAGAAACAGCCAACTGCATGAGTTGTTCTCTCTCTCTCTCTCTCTCTCTCTCTCTCTCTCTCTCTCTCTCTCTCTCTCAACAATAATTGTTTTTAAGTTGATAACACATTTATTAAAAAGATTTTAAGTTATAGTTTTTCTATTAAAATAATCTCCATATTCTTAGAAGGAACCTACATAATACAAATATGCTACCTTATCTCTATGTCTTAACACTTCTCTCCCTCTCCCCACCCTTTCCCTCTCTCCATCCTTCCTTCCCTCCTCATGTATTTCTAGGGTCAGGTTGTGTCCATTTGGTATTTTACCCTACCTAATCATAATTAACATCCTTTTTTCTTTATGCTTTGTTTGGCTGACTTTAAAATCAAGATTATAATAGCCAGATAAAATTCATTGGGATGCTTCTTTTCTCTTCTGATTCTCTGAAAATCTTTGCATAAACATTATCAATTCCTCAATGGTGTAGAATGTTTCTGGAGACAATGTAAATCTATTCTTCATCATCACTTAGGGATAGAATAAATTTTCCATAACAAACTGACTTTTCTGAGAATGTATTTTCTTTATGAATCAATTTGTCATATTATACTTTTCTAGAACTCAGTTTTATTTTTCAACCCAGGCTTTCAATTAATCCATTGGGAAGCTACTCATGATTCCCTTTATACCTTGTCAGCTTAGGATCCCTGAATCTTGTAGTAAAATAAAAATCCTAGAGTGTAAAAGCCATGGACAGAATCACAGAGATCAGGTTAGAAGACATTCTTCTTGCTGTCTGCCCTTCTCTGTGTCAGAGGATAACATTATGTCTGGCCTCATTTCTTATCCTGCTTTACTGTTCTATGCAACAGCCTCAGTTCCAACCCTGCCCTTATGCAGCAGCATGACTCTCTTCCTTCTGTGTGCTAAAGCCCACAATCCCATTTGCTGAGATCTGCCATCTCCTCCTACCCACTACAACCAGGGGAAAATGAGCCCCAACCTTACTTGTCTGGTTTCCAGAAACCTTTTAATTTCTAACATGTACCAATTTTCCTTTCTTTGTTATAACTACAACACTGAATTTTAAAGAATATTGAGCAATTTTATAAAGCATTACATCTGCTGAAACAACAGCAATCTTCAACTTATGTGTGTCAGGTATTAACATCAGCAATTTTCAACCTATGTGTGTCAGGTATTACAGAACAATAAGGACTATACTGACTCCCACCAAAACATCAGCATTCTGGGATATGAGGAAGCATGCACCAAGGGACTTCAAACCCTGGAATATGCACAAGACTTCACCAAGCAAGGCACAGACTTGATAGATGTGTAGGATAATTTATAAAGACCTGGAGGGGGGAAGAATTCAGGCTTTTGATGCAAAAAGATTTTCACAATGTACGTGTAAACCAACTGCAAATGACAGCAAGCTGTAGACAAAACAATTAAGAAAAAGATGCTGAAGAGAATAGGACACAAGGAAGGTAAACAAGAAATGACCACTGGGTGAATGAGAAGATTCAGTGGATAAGGTCTTCCAAAAGAAAGGAGGTCATTTCTTTAGCTTTCTGACAACACTAGGATTGCCTCAAAAGAGTCATCCCCAGAGAAAATGGCTCCAAAGAGTCTCTACTTGGGACTGTGTAACTGGTGCTATGACAAGAGGCAGGTGGCGAAGTGGCTGGGTCTTGTCTAGAAATTGTCCACTCCAGCACAATTGAGGGACAAGATGTCCTCAATCAGAAGTCCAATATCTGAACAAGGACGAAATTGGAGAGCACATCAAGCCCAAGGTGACATGAATGTGGTCCTCAGCAGCATCAATATTGGTTAAGCTCCATCCCACTCTATACACAAGTTAAGCCTGCTTTCTACCTTATGAAGTGGAGCAGGGGTATTTTATTCATGAAATGGGAGGAGGAAAACCTTAGTGCTCAAGTCTTAAATGTAGCTTTTATAGCTGGAGTAAGAGTTGTGAACACAGTGGTAAAGGGTGGGAAAGGCTACACTCTGTTTTCTTCTTCTTTAATTAGGAAGAGAAAAATTCAAATGCATAATAAAGTGTTTCCTTTTGACTTCTCACTTTGGTCCAAGACTGAAGAGAGTGATATAATAGTTGGAAGCTAAATCCTTCTTGAAGGGAGTGCATTGTTGGGTGATCCTGGACAGATGAGAGGATCAGAGCCTATTCCTAAAGAATAAACATGACTTCACGCCAAGCCCTTTGAACATTTGCATCCAGGAGTGAACATCTCAATTATCTAATCAAAGACAACTTAATTGCTAAGATCTGAACATTTAAAGCAAGCATTGAAAATCTCTCACCCACCACCAGATCTGCAGAAAAGGAACCAATGAAGGTTACTGCAGAAGCAAAGGCTGTTCATGTTGGACTCCAAATCTTCAAGTTGCCTGGCAATAGATTACTCTGGAAAAAAACAGATGAGAGTAAGGGGGCCTAGTGACATTAGATATTCCTACACCAATGTAAGTAAAATTTCTAGATCCAGATGTGGGACTTTCTTTTCACTATTTCCTACTTTTCCTGTCAGATTTTACTAGGACACAGATTTCATTCAAATTCTGTTTCAGCTTGTGAAAGAAGAGAATGTGTCATGGTAGAAATGCAATGTTTTCCTTTAACATTCTTCTGCAGACAGAGAAAAAATTAGGCATGAGCAAAAAGACTTCAGAAGTTGCTGAAGTAAGGTATAGATAGTAGAAAGGGAAAAAGTAGGAAGATAGGGATTCCAGGCTTAAGCCATTCGCTTACTATACAGTAATGGGCAGCAGTTAAATAACCTTCTATGTCCTTTGCAATTAAACAATGATGGTAGTGGTGTGTTGTGCAATGTCACAGAGCAGTGTGGGGCTAAGCAAAGTAACTCAGGTGAAGCTATAAATGACTAGTAGTGTGGCTTATCAACCCCGTCTTTACTGATGTTTTAGGGCTACATCACTCGGAGAAAATTTTCCTGGGAACTGTTTGTGCCAGCTATTGCTTTTGTAAGACATAAAGGAAGGGACTGTCTCCTCGATCTCCCCTCTGTTGACTGGTCACAGTTCATGGATTTGTGTGAGAAGAGACATTTCACAGAGTCAGCATTGTATCATTTTCTATCTTTCCGGAGCTGTTTTGTGAGGTATTTGGGGGAAATGGGGGGAAGGGGACAAAGATGGAGGATGAAGATGGATGGAGTATGGACAAGGATCAGGAAGAGTATCCTGAAATGGTAGCCTGGGTTTAAAGGAAAAAGAAGGCTTTACTCAGAATGTAAGCCAGGAGAAGACAGAAGAACCATGGATCAAGGATACATGAAGCATAAAGACCCAAGTTAACTGATGTGCATAGAAAAAAAAGCAAAAGCAAGTCAAAGGATAGTGTGCTACAAGGTCATGACAGTATGAATCTAGAGCACTAAGATACTGTAAAAGTGCACAAAGACATTTTAAATTGATGTGTTATTGGTGGTGTTTATTTAAATCTTTTTGTATGTGTATGTTTGCTTTAGTTTGGTTCTCTGTTTGTTTGGTTATTTGTTCATTTTTGTTTGTTTTTGAAGTGGGATCTTATGTAACCCAGACTGGCTTCTAACTCATTAAATAACCAAGATGGTTGTGAAATTCTGATCTTCTTTCATCCAACTCCTGAGTGCTTTGGTTACAAGTGTTTATCACCACACACAATTTATATAGTACTGGGATTTGAACTCATTGTTTCTTGCATGCTAAACAAGCATTCTACCTTGCTTGTTTACCTAAACCCCCAGCCCTTGGCTTGTAACTCTACTATGAGCACCTCAGGTGAATGTGTCAGTTCTTTCAGTCTTCTTTGCAAAAGATTAAAGAAAGAAGAAAAGTCCCTCTTGCAGTTGGTTGTTTTTACTCTTTGCACTTTGGAGGGCCTGCCATCCAGCTCCCAAATAAGTGCACACAGAGTCTTATTCTTTCTTATGAATGTCCAGCCTTTGCTTGGCTTGTTTCTAGCCAGCTTTTCTTAAGTTCCATTATCCTGTCTTCCTTTGCCTCTGGGGTTTACCTTTTTCTATTTCTATACATCTTTTCTTTCCTTCTTATTCCGTGTCTGGCTGGGTGGCTGGGTGGCTGGGTGGCTGGGTGGCTGGGTGGCTGGGTGGCTGG
>CABHPH010131187.1:251-48088 GCA_902168325.1 Peromyscus nudipes | reverse complement strand
TGGCTGGGTGGCTGGGTGGCTGGGTGGCTGGGTGGCTGGGTGGCTGGCTCCCAGCATCCTCCTTTCTTTCTCACTCCTCAATCTCTCTTTCCAGATTTCTCCTCCTACTTATTCTCTCTGCCTGCCAGCCCCTCCTATCTTTTCTCCTGCCTTGTTATTGGCCTCAGTTCTTTATTAGAAACCAATCAGGCATTTTAGACAGGCACAGTAACACAGCTTCACAGAGTTAAACAAATGCAACATGAGAGAATGCAACACATCTTTGCATCATTAAACAAATATTCCACAGCATAAACGAATGTAACACATGTCAAACTAATGTTCTAGAGCATCCTCCCATGTGGATGCTTTCCTCTGGCCTTCTGTACCAAATATACCCCCGGCCATGAAAAATCATCTAACAATAAATGTGTTGCAGATTATCTCAGTGCCCTCTCTGATATTCTAAGCAAACCATTAAATGGATAACATCTTAAGTAACCTCCCATGATTTAAGGGACTAACCTTAAACCAAAGCCGAACTAAAGTTTCTCCACAAAGTCACAGTAAATTTATAAAAACCAATTATCAATTTTAAAAAAGGAAACCCACATCTTTTAAAATTCACTTCAACCCCCTACATCTCTTGTCCTTTCCCCTCAGCTAATGTCTTTGATCTTCATCTCATGATGAAAATGAAAGCCATCAAAAGAAACTCTTCATACACCCCAAAATCTACTAGGTTCTTCTTGATAGCTAAAAGAAACCCCCAATACCTTCTATTCTTGCAAACATCCCTTCCACAAATCCAATTCCTCCTCAAGACACCAACCCTATTGTTTTGCTTCCCTTTAAAAGCCTTCTGAAGAATGACTTACACTCACTGTTCTCCAGGTTTCTCCTCCATTTATTTCTTAAGTCTACATGAATCAGTTATTTCCCCCATAATCTCAATGTAACATCTCTCTGAGTTATCAATCTAAGTATCTTATTGCTATGTACCCTTTCAGCAACTTCTGTCATTGTCAACTCCAGTACATCATTCTCTGTTATCCTGGACAGATATTCTGAGTTCTGTACCCTCCTCAGCTTCTTGACCTATGTTTCCTATATCCTTTTGATTTTTCTCTACTTGATCCATCAATTAGAAATCAAAGAGATTCACTATTCCAACCATAATTGTTGATTTGTCTATCTCTCCATCTTAGAAGCTCTGTTATTGTTCACATATACATTTATCTTTGCTGAATATTCTTCACTAATTGGTTCAGCTCTGATAGTAGTTCTTATCTTATGTCTATTTAACATAAAGTTATAGTTGCTTCAGCTTTTCTGTGATTATCCCTTGCCTAATGTATTTTATTCCATTATTTCTCAATCAATTTGTCTGTAACCTTCTATTTGTGTTTCCTGTAAATAATTTAACCAAAGACTTTTTTTCAGTGCAATCTGACAATCTTTGAAGTTTTATTATAATGTTTATGCCATTTGTACTTACTGTACTATGATTTCATTTAAATATACCATATTATTAATTATTTCTATCTCTGTTTGATTCTATATAATTTCTTTTGGCCTTGTTACAGTCATTCTAATATCAAATTCCTCTTATGGTTCTGTCACATTTTCATTATTCAATGATCATCTTTAGAATATAATGTATGGCTGGGCGGTGGTGGTGCATGCCTTTAGTCCCAGCACTCGGGAGGCAGAGGCAGGTGGATCTCTGTGAGTTCAAGGCCAACCCGGACTACAGAGTGAGTTCCAGGAAAGGCGAAAAGATACACAGAGAAATCCTGTCTCAAAAAACCAAATAAAATAAAATAAAATAAAATAAAATAACATAAAATAAAATAAAATAAAATAAATCATTAAAAAAAAAGCCAGGCGGTGGTGGTGCATGCCTTTAATCCCAGCACTCAGGAGGCAGAGTCAGGCGGATCTCTGTGAGTTCGAGGCCAGCCTGGTCTCCAAGCGAGTTCCAGGAAAGGCGCAAAGCTACACAGAGAAACCCTGTCTCGAAAAACCAAAGAAAAAAAAAGAATATATAATGTATATCCTAAAACATCTGATAATAATGCTATGCCCTTGTATTTTAAAAAAGCTAACAATTTTTCCATATTCTTGCGCATAATCAAACATTTTAATATTATCATTATCCATTTTACATCTACATATATTACATAATACATACATACTTTATATACCATATAACACATGTGATTTTTTTATTTTAAAGAGTCATATGGCCTCAAAGGAAATTGAAGTAAAGTATGTTATATTTTTCCATTCATTGTTTCTTTGTTCTGTATAACTTCTTATAGATCCAAAGAATTTTGTTAGTATTATTATAATGTGGCTCTGCTAACAATGAGTTCCCTATACTTTTTTATCTGAAAATATTGATTATCCCTTCAAATTTTAAAGGTAGTAAAAATTCTGTATTAAATTTTCATTGATCAATAAACATGCTGCTTTGTGTGTTTATGGCTCTCCTTTCCTTAATGAAAGATGGTCTTCCTCTTGTATTGTTCTTTTTTAAAACAAAACAAAACACATTTTTTGTGTGGTTCTTTCTGAATTTTTTCTTTACATTTAACTTTAACATTTTTTATATTGTATGCAGTCTGATGATCCTTGTATTTTTCCCATATGAAAATGAGTTCCTTAAATCTGTCAGGTTTGTATATAACCGAATGTAGGACTTTTCTGTCCTTATTTCTTCAAGTATTTTTATTCCACTCCTTTCCTCTGACTCTCAAGGAGACTTTTATGGGGTTTTTTATGTCCCATATTCCCCTGGGGTTCTCTTCATTTTGTAGTGTTTGTTCATCTATCTTCAAATTAGTAGTGATCTTAAGCTTTATTAATAGTGAAGATTTTATCCTTAATCCTGAAGTGTGTTGTCCTTGCTCCTGACACACAATATTTCTGGCTCTTAACTGAAAGTCTGAGGTACTTAAGGGACTCTCTGTACTCAGGCTGTGTGAAACTTCAGTACCTCTTCTCCTGTTCTTTGATGTCACTCTTTGGCTTTTGACTCACAGTGTGAGACCTGTGCTGAGCTCTTGATGCCTTTTACTAGAGTTGAGCAGTTCATCTCACAAGGACCTATACGGTCCTACTCCCCATCCAAGGAACTATACTGGAAAGTGTCCATATCACTTTCTAGCACTCGCCACACAGTCTATGCAACCTTCTCTTCTATGTTCTGCTGCAGAGGCAACCCTCACAGCAACCTGGAGCTCCAGTCTGAATTCTCGGCTCAGGAAGGTTGTTGCTCCACAGGGCCCCATCTTGGCTGGCTGTTTGCTTCCCTGCTCTCAAGAATCATCATCCTATATGGCTTCTGTCTGATGCCAAGATACATAGGTATAGATATAGATATGTATCTTCTGAAAAAAAATATACAGAACTTTTTAACCTCCAAAAGTGTATAAAACTGTTAGTTATGACAAATTCTTCTTATGGTTTTGTCACATATTTGATGTCACAACATCAAACAAGAATAAAACTGGTTGAATTTAAGTTAGTTTCTAAGCAACTATTGGTGTAATTATGAAATGTACTACAAACAAGAAATCAGAGCTTTAGAAGCAAAATTATAAAGATTTTGAATTATTTTTACATTCATCTAAAATTTCACTGGATTCAATTTATGATATCTCTGCCCAACTCTCTAACCAGCCCAGGTACAGGAACTCCTTGTGTTTTTCTGATGACCAGGGAGATTGAATATTGACAAAACAGATATTGTTGCTTTAAGAGGCTCCGATGACATAGTAGCTTCCCCTTAGTCATGCTGCTGACATTACAAGGAATCTATATATCTCTGCCCCACATAATTTACCTTCCATTTCAACACTTCTTTATTACCACTAAAACTCAAGAAGCCACAGGACCCACCCAGAATCTAGCTTGAACAAACACCCTAAGCCTTGGGAAAGGGGGGCACCTTTGTGTTATGTATATTTAGCAATAGTCTTAAAGAACAAAAATGTAAAGTCTACCCTAAGGTGATATTTTTCTTTTGTACCAAAATGTTAATTGTATGTTAATAAATAAAGTTGTTAAAATAGACTTTAACACAGGAAGTAGCGGCTCCTTCGGAGAGGTAGGACCACTGCAGGAGGAAGGGTAAGGTTTTAGCTCTTAGCTCTGACCTCTTGGCTTTCTTCTTTGCATTGGTTCTGTGTTTCTTATTTATAAGATGGTTGGTTACATCTACACTACCCCCTACTTATTAATTTATTTTTTTGTTTGATGAAAAAGACTGCATGAACACTTAGGTAGCTGTTACTATTTTAATAAAATTAATGGTTATATTTTCACATTTTAACATGACTGTAATCAAAAATTGGGAACTACTTTTTATCCTAATAAGAAACAGTGTATCTCTCAAACTGAAAGCCAGCACTGTGTTCTACAGTAAAACTAGGAAAGGATTGTCACTATGATTAATGACAAAAGAAGAACAGCTATGTTCATTATAAATAATCACATTTAGAGGCTGTTAGTGAACACAATTAGGCTTAATAAAAAGTAAACAAAATGTGTGTATATGCATTGAAAGAGGAATTGTAGGTGCTTATAGAAGTTGTAACTGCACACTGAAAATCTAGGAATTAACAATAAAACTGAAATAGCAAAAGTTCCTAGTGGAGTGGTTGATTTTAATTAGGTACATGCACACCCACACCCACACCCACCCACCCACACATACACACACACACACAAATGATTCCATACACCAGCTGTTACTTGGTGACATCATAAACTACTTGATGATGTCATTGACTACTTGATGATGTCATTGACTACTTGATGATGTCATGGACAACAAACACCATTCAAAACTAAAGCAAAGCTGTAAAGCTTCTAAAAATGACCACTTCAAAGCAAAATAGAACCTTATGAGAACTGAAAACATTTTTTTATGTATGAATGTTTGTATGCATGTCTGTCTATGCACCCTCTGAGTGCCTAGTGCCTGAGGAGATCAGAACAGGGTACTGGAAACCCTATAACTGGAGTTATGGACAATTGTGAGCTGCCATGTGAGTCTAGAAATCAAAATTGAAT
Organism: Peromyscus nudipes; assembly: GCA_902168325.1. Classification (NCBI taxonomy): domain Eukaryota; kingdom Metazoa; phylum Chordata; class Mammalia; order Rodentia; family Cricetidae; genus Peromyscus; species Peromyscus nudipes. Next base: position 43,027 of record CABHPH010131187.1, on the reverse strand, counting down.
CCTTTGAAAGAACAACAAGAACCCTTAACCATTGTGCCATCTCTCCAGCCCCAAGAACTATAAATTTTAAACAAAGAACTTATAAATGTGAAAGATACAGGAGACAACTGAAAATGTAAACTAACTTTCAAAATATAAAAATAAATATTTACAAAGTAAAGCATAAATATATCTGGCACACAAAATACAAATATATCTGATATAATTTAATGTATACATTGAAGAATAATATACATTATTTATTGACATTGTAAAATGACTTTTTATAAAAAATAATTCATGAGATGTTTAAATATAGAAATGGATTGGAAAACCTAAAAACAAAGGTTTAAATCTTGCAGAATGTGATCATCCAGCAGCATCCATTCTTAACATTCAAAACCCTTTTCAGACACTTCCCTGGCATAACCTACCTCTGTGCCTCTGGTAGATCATCTGGTACATGCTACTTTACATACCTCTTTCTTACAGTCAACCTAGAACAGGTCTCCCTGAAAATAAACATGGAAGTGCTGCTATGGTAGTATATTGCTCTGCTGTATTATAATAGCCCATTACCTTAATCCAATCTTGGTAGACAGTCAAACTGATGCAACTTTTAAGTGTTATTCAGAACACTGTAATCAATTATCTCTGACTATGTTAGCTTTTTGCAGGCCACATACTACAATGCCAATCAAATTTCAGGTTCCAGATTGTACTGGCTGGGCATGTGTTTGTTCGTTTGTTTGCTTGCTTGCTTGCTTGCTTATTTTGTCAACTTGAAAGCGAAAGTCATCTGAGATGGGTTAAACTCAATTGTAAAAAAGATATCTCCTTAATATTGGCTTGAAAGCAAGCCTTTGAGGCATTTTCTTGATTGATGACTGAGTTGTAGGGCCCAGCCTATTGTGGGTGATGCTTCCCCTGGGCAGGTGGTCTTGCATTATATAAGAAAGCAGACTGAACAAGCCATGAGGAGCAAGCCAGCAAGCAGCACCTCTCCATGGTCTCTGCATCAGCTCCTGCTTCCAGGTTCCTGCCTTGAGTTCCTGTTTGACTTCCCCCATCAATGGACTATGACATGGAAATGGAAGCCCAATAAATTCTTTCCTCCCCAAGTTGGCTATGGTCATGGTGTTTATCACAATAATTGAAACCCAACCTAAAACACAGATCCTCAAACCACTGCTCTGTCATGAACTGATGAGAGACAAGAAAGTTTAAGTTAAGTTATGGAAATTTCTCTAATTCCAGTGACCTTGTCTCAAACAAAACTGAAATTAAAATGGTAAACTTGAAAGAAATAATTGTATTACTAAAGGATAATTAAAATTTATGTGTTTTGATTAGATTAATGTGGGATATAGGTTAATCAAATTAGGTTTCAGAAATAGCAGGGGAACTAATTTTAATGACTTCCAATAATAAAAGGTTTTGAACATTATCTCCACATGGTACATAAACACAGAATTTATGGTCATGGGTCACTTTGATCAGGGAAAGATTCTGCTCCACAAAGTCACTCCTGGGCCAGGTGGAGATTCTACTGTCCTTTGTGTCATCCCAAGAGAACTGAAGAGAGTTGACTTCTGCTCCTACAAATGCTCAGTCCAGAGCAGAGTGGCAGACACTAAATCACTGGTCTGTAGCGGTCTTGATCTGCAGTCCAGTGGCCATTGTCAGGTCTGTGTAGGTCATGGGAGGATGTTCCTGAGTTCCTGAAGCCCCTTTTCTCTCTGTCTGGAAGGAGTTCTCTTGTTCTTTCTTTCATATCTCTTATCTCTGTTCTCTATGTGTCCTCCTTGGCCACACATGAGGTGAGAACTGGAGAACATGGCTTCTGGGAACCCAATTCTACTTCACAGAACAATTCCTACTCTGAGAGTTAGATCAGGATTTGACTTTCTAAGCTGGGTGACTAATAAAATGTCTTTCACCAGCCCCTCTGGCACCAAGCAGCCTGGATAAGTGGGCACCACTATGATGAACAGGTATGTAGTGGAGAAATGGGACAGAAGGAGAAATGAGTAGTTGGTGCACTGTGGAGAGAAACAGAACTGAATACCCAAGGGAGGTGAGGAACAAACTGCCACCTATGGATCGGCAGGTATTTTTAAATAAGGTATTTTGAGAAAAACCACATTCATATAAGTTGTATTACAATATATTATTGTAATCAATCAAAGTATCATTTAGTCATTGCTACTCTTTATTCATTTGCTTATAAATTAAGTATTTATATACAGGGAAAAGCATTGGATATACAAGGCTTGAGTCTATCAGAAGTGCCAATCATCCAGGAGAGGGATTAAAATAAATCCCTGAAGACTGAGGGAGAAGACTATAAATTACAGAGTTCAAGCCCTACACTGACAATGGTTTTAATGTCAGAGATTTTGTTTTCCTTCACATAAAATAAGAACAAGTAATAATTTGTCCCTGGTGAGTCACTGTAAGAACCAAGTGGGGAGGTGGAGCTCAATCTGTTGTGCGATCTGTAAGTCACATCACCAGAGGATTTGATTTTAATCCTCTGGTCTCCTTAACAAATGCCCCTGACCTTAGCACATAGTAAGCACTCAATAAATACTGCAAAGTCTTTCCTTATATCTCAGAGGCTTTCGGTAATGCCCCAACTTACCAAATAAAGTCACATTAAATCCGGCTCTTGCAGTTTTTGCTATTGATTTACTCTACTTTCTCTCCCATCACCCACTCAAACCCTCCAACAATTCTCTCTGATCAGAAAGTCAGATGACAAACAAAGAAACAGAAATGTGTACACAATATTTTAAGTATGTGCTGAGATGGAGCAGCATTTTCTCTAAAGTATAGCTGAACTGCAGCATCTCTGGTCCACAGATGATCCGGTCTACCTCAGCCCTGTCCCTCATATGAATCCATACCTTCACTTTGTCATTCCAAGCAGAAATCCTATTGCTGCCTTCAATGGGGACAGAAGAGAAAAAAGGCATTTCTTTAACAAACATTTGATAGGAAGAGTTTCTTCCTCCCTCCCACCGCATTGAATTGTTTCTGGCATTCAAACAGAAGAGGACTCACTCCCATAATTTGTCCAAACTAAGGTATATTGAGATGATAGGTAACCACAATGTATAATTTGCTTTTCAGAAATAGAGTCTATCTCACAGGCTCTAAAAAAGGGTTTGCCGAACTGACTTGTGAGAAATGGAAAGGAGAGGGAAATTATTTGGTCTTCCAGCAGCACAGAAAACATATTTAAATGGCTCAAAACTTGAGTCAGGGCAAAGGTTATAGTTAAGTCTTCTTTCAAAGGCATATTTAAAATATATTCTAATTTCATTTCCTTTTAATAAATGTTCAGCCATTTGATTCTAAGCTCAGATATATTTACAGAAATATTGAAAAATGAATAAAGAAACCACGCACTGTAAATCAACATTCCTTTTTTTTAAGTTAAACTTTTTGTTTTGAGGTGACTGTGGACTTGTGTGCACTAGTAAGAAAACCAGTTATATCCCCCGTCTTTTACTCAGTTTCCTTCAGTGGAAATACCATGCAAAAATTACAGCATATGATCACAATATATCCACATTAATATAATCCACTGACCTTCTGTGGATTGCCCTGTTGTGTTTAGTTCTCTCATTAAATTCATACATCATCAGCACAAGAAGCTAGGCTTCATTTTCCCAACTCTTCATATCCACCCTCTGCTGTTGCAACCTCTCCCCCAAAAAATGAAATAAAATAAAATTTCAGAGGAAAAAAAGGAAAATCAATCTTGTCATGGAAGCTGTAGTGTGACAGTGAGTCACTCAGAATAAACCCTTTTATCCATATGTCTTCACTTTCAAGTGTTCATTGCAATCATTGCTCCTGCTTGAGGCCCCTGGTTTGTAGGCTACACTACCAGATGACAGTGTAACAGAGACCCCAGTCATCTCACAGATCAGGAGAAATAACTATCTTATGACAACACACACACAACATTCTCCTCTTATTCATGACCAGCCTCTCCAGCTGTTGAAATCAGCACTCTGTCTCGAGTGAGAAAACACTGACGTAGCTCAATAATGAAGAACCACCAACCCTATGACTGTACTTTACAAACACTTCCCTGTAAATTCTTTTATTCATCCTCGCCAGTAAAAGCCGGCACCATTTAATCCTAATTCTAAAGAACAGGTGATACTGGCCCTGTTTGAAAGCCCAGGAAACTAACTTTTATAGAGAGAGAGGTCCAAGGTCACGGACTATTTAGGGAAGGGTAGGAATGACTCCTGGCATTTTGTTGCTAAGTCCAGAGTACTTTACTCTCTCGTCCTGCAGACAAGATCAGAGACAATCCGCAGCAATATGGCAACCTATAATGCCTCATTGCTTTAGCATGTAAAGTTCCTTTTATCAAAAGATTCTCATGGACTCACTGAACTGTCATTCATTGTCACCCACATTGAGTACTTTGTCAGTCCATTCAAACACAAAACCCAAACAAAGATGCAAATCATACTGAGAAAACACAGCTATAACCTTTCCAGTCACTACCTGTTAAGCTCGAGGCAAATTACTGTCACCAAGGGTGGCTCTTGTTCCACCCTGCAAACTCTAAACATGGGCTGGGAGGGTACACTAGCAGACATTCAAACAACCGAAAAGAAAAAGGAAATATGCCATCGTACGTGGTAAAAATCTTAGTGTGGGTTCATATGGCGAAGAGCTATTGAAGTACAATAAAATTTGAGCTACTTGATACTCCATGATCCACTCTGTAGTCTCTATTGCCTCCAAAACAACACTACTGAGAGAGGAGAGCAAGCCTCGGAAATGGCATGAATAAGGCTTCCTTAGGCATGATCTTCGAAATGCTGTTGCTACAAGCCTGGCCAAATGATCGGTTTTCCCAATGGATAGATAATAAATAACCTCATCCCTGCAAGCATGCAGTAAGAACAAATAAACAAAGAACAGAGAGGCTCAGGCAGGCAAAGAAAATGCGTGGCCCAAGCAGGGAGGTGGCTTACTTGCACTGGGTGAGAAGAGAGACAGCACAAGACGGGCAGAAGCAACAGCACCAGGCAAACATTACAAACAGTGCTGTGGTCCTGAACCATGGCCCCAGATTCTGGGACACTCACCCCACTCTTGTTTCCCTTGAAGATAGCAGGCCAGGGACCACTTCCACTGGAAGATGGTGCTTTGTGTCTTCCAAGGTCAGGCTCCAGCTCTTATTCCTACCATCTTCAGTTGCTGTGTTGGGAATTCCAGATGAGAATCCCAGATGTGGGGATGAAGAAGTTTCCAGGTACAAACAGATACCAGATACCAACCATTCTACCCACCCTCAGTTACTTTGCCGCTGAGACCTCAGACATCAGGGAGTACAAAGAACCTGTACGAGCCCCAACCTCTCTAACTTCTAGAAGGATGGAAGCTGTATGGGTTGCATTTGTCGTAGCTGAGACAAAATGCCTGAGAAGAAGCAGTTTAGGGACGTAAGGGTTACTTGTGGCTTATTGTTGGAGGGGCTATAGAATCCAGTGGCATATTGTTGCATCCTGGGACTCACATGAACATAGGTAGGCAGCTTTTCTCAAATGACTTTTGCTACAGGCCTGGATTATGGCAACAGTGAATCTTGGACACCATCTGAGGTTGAAGTGGACTATTGTGACAGTGCTCTTATAAAATGGATATAGCAACAGCTTCATAGCACACCAAGTATCAAGTCTGACTCCATAAAGAATATGGCAGCTGGGCCAGTGGTAAGAGTTTGATACTGTTAGGCATCAAATACCACCTGACAGGAGGTTTCCTTCTAGACATCATTCTTCCCCTATTGTATTCCTATCCCGCTCAGTCATCAGATGTTTCTTTCATGAAAGGAGCTAAGGCATTCTTGTAATGAGGAGGTTTGTCTTACGGTATAAGGGTTGTCTTTGTGCTGAGGGGGCTCCTCTCATGGAAATCTCCAGTTCAAGCTTCACCATGTGGGTAAGTGACAGATAGTATTGGTCCTGAAATGCTTGAGTGGGCCTTAAGGTTATCATCAATCATATAGCCGTGGGACATCCCTTGTACTACACCGTGCGGTGCTATACTATACTACACTATACTACACTATACTACACCATGCCACACCACACCACACTACACTACACTATACTACACTATTCTATATTACACTATTCTACACTACTCTACACTACCCTGTACTACACTATACCATATATATATATATATATATATATATATATATATATATATATTAAGACCTGTCCTTAATTATATTATATTTATTTGTGTGTGGAAGGGTACTTGTGTGCCATAGTCCTGGCATGGAGATCAGAAGACAACTTGCAGGAAACAGTTCTCTCCTTCTACCCTGTAGGTTCTAAGGATTTAACCCAGGTTGTCAGCCCTGGTAACAGACCCCCTTACTCTCTGTCCTGAATAGTTTTATGCCAACTTGACACAAGCTTGAGTAATCTGAATAGAGGGACCTTAAATTGAGGAATTGTCTCCATCAGACTGGCCTATAGGCAAGTCGGCGGCAATATTTTCTTGATCAATGATTGATAATGGGGGCACCGCCACCCCTAGGCAGGTGGTGCTGGGCTGTGTAGGAAAGCAATCTAAGCAAGACATCAAGAGAAAACTTGTAAGCAGCATCCCTCCGTGGTCAGCTCCTGCTTCAAGGTTCTGGCCCTGACCTACTTCAGTTAATGACCGACCATAGCTGTAAGATGAAGTACACCCGTCCTCTCCACGTGGCTTTGGTCATGGCATTCGTCACAGCAAAAGAAAGCAAACTGAGACACCCTCTGAAGCGTCTCACAGCTGTCATTTTTATGTCTCTGAGTCTGTGATGGTTTGCTGTGCATCCGTCCTCAGAGGATGAAAATAAAGGCAAAATGGAGGAGAATGAGGCACATTTTATTGCAGAGCCTGTACAGGAAGGAGAGTCAAGCATGACCCAAGAATGCAGCCAAACTATAAAAAATAAAATCAATGGAAAGAAACATTAGCTTCTAAGAGCTATTAGTCTACGCTGCAAAACCAATTCTCAGTGCCAGCAACACATATAAACTGCTATAATCACATTAATCATTATAATCACATTAATCAGCATGAGATTATTCTCCAGGGAAATGCCAAATGGCCTTTTTGTATTTTTTTTCTTCTATACAAGTGAGACAGTTTAATCTTTTGCCAGATATAACCTACCCAGGCCCCAGGACACTAACTTATCAGAAAGCTAGAATTCACTAGCCTTAGGGATATAAGGGACTGGTTTCTGGTGAGTCCCCACTGCCTAGAGCTGTCCCACCCCGAGGGTTCAATCTACCTGATGCCTTGTCTAGCACTGCCACTTGGGACATGAGTATTTGTTGGACCTCAGCACGGTCCCACTTGGGCTCCTAGCGCCATCCTGCATACAGTAGACATTTTACCTGGCTCAGATATCTGCACAGCATCAGGCCCAAGAGCTGCTACTCTTTGGACTACTGGCTCTCCCACATTACAGAATTGCCCTGAGGCTCTATTAGTTCTGTGAGCCCCAGTACCAGAATATTCTGCTCCACGGTGGCCCCACTCACCTAGCAGCAAAACCTCATGTGTAGTAACAACTCCTGTAGAAAGTCTAGCATTCCCACAACAGCCCAAGCACCTCCCACCTGGACCCATTGTGAAGCCTCTTTTTTTCTAAGTACTTCCTCCCATGATTCCCCAAACACCACTAAGGAAGGTCAAAGATACATACCAGCTCATTCTTTGTAGATTTACTCAAGCAAAAGTAAGCCTTGCTCTGCGGAGCTGTTTGTCTAAGTGGGGCATTTACTTTCGGATTGCCAGTTAATACCTGTGGAGCAGCGTCCCAGCTTACTCAGCTCTGCAACTATAGGAAAGACTTAATAGACCTCAAAGTCTCACAGGTTGGCAGTTTAAGCAGAAATTTCCAAATTCACAAAGGGACAGTTTTGCTGTTTCTGTTGCTAGAGGGGAGGACTAGACAGAAGAGTGGTGCTCTATTGACTCCTCTGCCAGAAACAGAGGATGTAAAGGAAAGGAAACCTGGACTGAAAGTTTCAAGAGCAGAACCGACAAGGGGCACAGGTGGTAGAAGGCACTTTCTATCCACCAAAGCCGAGCATCGCAGAAGCTCCCGGGAAGAAGAAAGCGGCAGGTCTGAGGGGTGGGAGTGGAGCCTCTGAGCCTTGATTGAGCCCCATTGTGGAGCTGTCTAGGAAGACTGCACAGCTGGGCTAAGTGTTGTATTCAGCAAACCACATGACAGGCAGGGCTTTTGTGCCGGGGACACTGCAGTCAGCACGGAACCTTGGACACTTGAGAAAATTAAAGCCTCCTTGAGCCCTCTCACAACACACCGGATTTCTGTATTAAATTTTAAAGGTGGAGAAGCATTGTGTCGTGTAATTGCCAGCCCTGAATGTCCCTACAGGCAACGGGCTTGCTCCGCTCTCCTCAGACAATGGACAGAGGCTAGTTCTCCACACACATCCAGACCAGCCCCGGGAACCACAGATAGCAGCAGGATGTTGGGTTCTGGCCCCATTAATTTCCAGCCCCAGCCTCACCCAGTATAGAAAGAGAGGATTCATAGTTCCTGACCTTAAGTCAGTGGACTGAACTGACAAGTAATCCAACTGCTCTGACAACAAAGCTGTCTCCAGCAGCAAGCACGAAGCTGCAGGTGCGGAGGAGAGAGAGGATGAATCTGATCACATCTGAAGGAAACAGCCAGGTGGCCCTCGAGCCCAGATTCTCAATCCACAGGATGTACATGGTGCAGTTTCTCATCAGGCTGATGGTTCTTTTTACAGAAAACTGGAGACAGTACTGGTGGTGAGGGGTCTGCAGGATGCATCAGTTGTGTGACAGTGGTCTGTCCCCAGCAGTGCTAGTAGAGCAAGAAAGTCATCTGCTCTGTGCTAGGCAGGGCATCAAGTGGTTTACATACAAAAGACAAGGAATCAGGGAGCTGGATAGGAGGAAACTTGACTGCTGGAGATAAGCTAAGGAGCCAGCCTGACTGCTGCAGGTCCTCGATTACAAAAGTGACATAAGCACACCTTGCCAGCTGTTCCCACCCATCTGTAACACCATCTGCAATATAAGGTGCTTCAAGATGAGGGGTCCTCATCTCCTCAGAGATGCTCCTCCCCACAGTAAGCCTTCTGAACACAGCCAAATTCTGGACTGGGTCAACCCACTCACTTCTGCTTCAAAGTTTCTTCAAGGATGTGGTCTCCTTTCTTATCTTTGTCCCTAGGTACTCTGCATTGATTTTAACTGACACCAATGAAAACTGACAGCCCCATTCATTAATGGCCTCCTCGGAAATGAAACTGGCTGGATTCCTATTATTCTTCCTTTCTTCTTTCCTTCTTTTTCTCTTTCTACTTCTGTGTATTATTATTATTATCATTATTATTATTATCATTATCATTATTATTTTATCTAGTCCTCTCTTTTGACCAGTTATCTTTTATACCAGCTCCTATACAGAAAGAATGCTGTATCTTCCTGTAGCCATATACTCAGCCTCAATGCCTGTGACTGGCTTGAGGCTATTATCCTTGTGTCTGGATTCACAGTCCCTCAGATCCCCAGATTATGTCTGGGGTTTGGAGGAGGTTGCCATTCCTCGATGTCCCATGGAGTTAGTAGCAACAGCAGTAGCTTAGCAATAAAGTCCTCAGCCCCAGGTCCTGTGCCAGCAAGAGGTTCCCTGCATATGTTTGGCTGAAGTCAGCCTCATAAATGATCAGCATGTACTTTTTTCCTTTCCCATACTCATTTTGTCCAGACCCTGGGTCAACCAGCTATCTCTGTTTTGCTCAGATCACAACTCCAGTGTCACTTCTTCAGAGAAAGCCTTCCCAAATCACCTGAAATACAACACCCTCAGCCACTCTATGGAATCATAACATTTTTGTTTTCCTCTTATCTTTATGCAAATATTGCTCACTTTTTTTGCACATATTTACCATTTCTCTACTGCTGGGACCTCAGTTCTATGAAAGCAGAGGCTTTACCTCTCTTATCCATGACTACCTTGTTAGGACTAACAACACTGTGTGCATAGCTATCTTCAACCAGTATGTGGGGAATGGACTTAGAAGAGGCTGAAATGCCATTGGCACTGTGGGATGTCAAAGTCTGTCTTTGGTCATAGGAGTGGAGATAGGGCTGCCTCAGAAGGTGCAGGCTCTGTGAGCATGGAAGTGGGTGATCATCAGAGCAGATGGTCCATGCTTATGCACAGGGTTCGGTACAGTGGAGAGGCCCTGAGCTATGGCATGTAAACCTGGAACAAAGAAATTGGACACAACCAAGGTCAAGCTAATGGATCTTTGATCACAGAGTTCACACATGGAAAACATTAAATCCTTGTTGCAGGTAAAGTGTCAGGTGAGAGCCCTCTTCCTGGCTTAAAAATGGACATATTTTCTCTACGGCCTTTCCTCGGGTTGCGTATTTGCGGAAAGGGACATGGATTCTATTGGGTCAAACACCACCATACGGCATCACTTAAACCTTTAAAATGTCCATAAAAGGCCGGGCGTTGGTGGCGCATGCCTTTAATCCCAGCACTCGGGAGGCAGAGGCAGACGGATCTCTGTGAGTTCGAGGCCAGCCTGGGCTACCAAGTGAGTTCCAGGAAAGGCGCAAAGCTACACAGAGAAACCCTGTCTCGAAAAAAAAACAAAAACAAAAAAATGTCCATAAAAGCACTACCTCCAAATACAGACACAATACGAATATTAAGGGAATGAAGTTTCAGCTGCAGCAGGAGCTGTGATATCCAAGTGTTCCTGGCATATATCATGAAACTAAAAACCTCTCAGTGGACTGACCAGTACAGAGATGAAAGCCAAGCCCCAGGAGATGACATAGACATAAAATGTTAGCATGTTTTAACATGCAAAACAAATTTGTATATTAATGAGATGGTATTCTTTTTATTTTTACATAAGGAATTAAATCTTAGCTGAGTATTTGATGTTGTAGGATGCAGAACATCGTCAGTGTTTTTTAGAGTTAATCAATACTTTGATTTTATAATCACCAATGCTGAGAATGCCACTTGGCATAATTATACAGTACAAAATGACAAAATTAAGCTTAGGGGTGTTTTAGACACTATTGAAGAATCTGTACTAATAACAAGCCAAAATTCATTTAATGATTTTGTTTTTATGAAACTCAAGTCAGCAACTCAAACAGCAAATTTTAAAACTGAAAAACATTCAAACACAGTACAACCCAAAGATACTTGGATACTGGAGAACGAGGAGGACCTAGTAAGGTTTTCTGTTTTCCTTAATTAAGCCATCATGCTCTGCCAGAGCAGAAAACTTGGTATACACAGTACAAACAGTGCAGTTCCCGACAGTGCAGTGTTCTCAGAGCTGAGCCCAACAGCAGGCCAGAGCTCTTCCGTGAAGTCGTGAGGACCAGAGTCAGGATCCTAGCACTTATGTAACAAGATAAGCATTCTATGAAGCCTGTAACTCTGGCTGCTGGGGACCTGACACCCTCTTCTGACCCCACATGCACAGGTGAGCACACCCCCGTGCGTGCCAAGGTGAACGTATGGAGGTTAGAGGACAGCACTCAGGGAGTCATTTCTATGCTGGCACCTTACAGGAGGCAGGAATCAAACTCAGGGCACCAGGCCTGTGCACAAGGGCCTCTACCCACTGGGCCACTCACCAGTCCACATCCCAAACTTTAATGAGCTGACTCTTAAACAAATAAAAGCAACTGGAAGTGAGGTTCTGACTCCTTAGACTGTATGGCTGGCCAAGGCTGTATCATAGCATAAGCAATTACAATATCGTGCAGCACTTGCCTCGTGGTGAGGCATCCTGCACCTTCAGAGCTCAGAAGGGATGCCTGAGCCAGGCTCTGAGTACCAGGGTTGGCTTTTCAGAAAGTGGTGTCTGAGCAGAGATCTGTAGGAAACAAAGCAGTTCTCAGATGAAAATGGATAGAGGTGTCTGATCAGACAGACATCAGAAATGTGAGGGCAATAAGCTGTAGTAAAAAAGGTCTGCCATGGCGAGATGGAGTTAGAGAGGGAAAGGGAGTAATATCTGTCTGTGAAGACACAGACTCTGTAGTTTCCTGAAGGTGCATGCATGTTACCCAGAGGGAAACACACCAGCTCTGGAGAATTTCAAGAACGAAGGCATGGTCAGGCCGCTGCTGTAGAAAAATCATTCTGGCTGACATTTGGAAGGTCTAGGAGAGGCTGTGAGGCTGGAGGCAATAGGAGCAAAATGGGAAGCAGCCTTGAAGCAGTGCCAGCTACTCAGAGAAGGGGACCTACCAAATACAGCAGACAGGATTGTCCCCAACACCCAGAGGTCAAGGGCCGCCAGGGCAACAGGAGCTCCAGCCGCTGCAGCCAAGCAGGAGCACATGGGACAGGGAGTTCTCCCACCGCTTCAGAGGCCTTGTGCACCTACAGCACACACAATCATCCAAACAGGAGTCTTCCTTGTATGTGTGTCAGGAGCAGAACCCTGTCCTCCCTGGAATCCCCTAAGGGCATCAGAACGTACCTGGGGGGCATGGCCAGATTTTGAGCATTTGTAGCCCTGGGCATTTGGTGAATCTGCTTTGTGTGCAAGCGAATTTCACATTCATCTCGGGAGGCTGCTTAATCTACCATGTGGTGTTGCTTGCTAAGCGGCTGCAGAGCAGCCTCATTAGTTCATGCCTTTCGTCACAGGTGAAGAAGAGGCAGAACAGTGCCCCCTGCTGGCAAGCTTTGGGAAAATACACCGGTTGGAGTAGGCAAATGGTTGTGGATGCAGCAGGAGGCGACTGGAGGGTCTATGACCTTGGGAACAGCACTTATTCCCTTCCCAGAGCTCCCTGCCCTTAGATACAACTATGGATCTGAAAAGATGCAAAGGGGCCAAGCTTCAGGTAGGCACTGGCCATCTCCTCAAGCAGAAATAGCGAAAGATTTCCAGCAGGACCCTGACATAGGCCATTCAGTCCCCACCTTACCTGTGCAGCTGCGTCAGGAAGTGGGTCCATCTGTTGGAAAGGCACTGGCAAGTTCAGGCCAGTATCTGTAAACAAACTTGTGCAGAGGCAACCCCTCAGAAGCCCTGGACCTGCTCGGGTCTCTCTGACTCTACCTTATCCTGTTTGGGCTTCCAGCTTCCATTTCCTGCCTGTAAAAGGAGCCGCCCATCCCTGACAACCACTGCTTCTTCTTCAGCCAATCCTATGCACTGAGCACAGCTACTTTTGCCGAAGACTTAGCTTCTCACAACTGGGTGGCTCTTCTCTCTACCACTTCTAACCCAGGAGAAGATAGGGACCCCTGTCCTGATCCCACTCCTTCTGCTTCTGGCAAGAGTCACCTTCGAGTGGAATGATGGTTATTAAATTTTTTAATTTTCTCATTTGTACCAAATTCCTCACTTTTAAAATATATGATAATTGCATTTTTATTTCATCTTTCTTCCAATGATCATTTAAAATTATTTTGTATGTCATTTGTTACAAGGATTTTTTGGTTTTTGTTTTTTTGAGCCTCCCTCCTTCCCAATTTTATTGTATCTAGTCAGAAAATATGGCTTGTGCCATTTATATCCTTTGGAACAGACTGAGATTTTTCTCTGCAGTTCACAATATCATCAGCTTTTGAATCCTTGATTTGATTTATCTCTTAGTCAACCAAAAACCATCTCAGAGCAGTTTCCAGGCAGCATAAGAAAGAGGCAGGCTTTCTAAACCATTGCATTGCTGAAAGTGTCTTTTTATGGCTTCACACATCAACAACAATTTAGCTGAACACAGAATTCTGGGGTCACAACCTTCTTCGTGGAAGTCTCTAGAGACAGCGGGTCTGGTTTTGAAATGAAATCTGAGGCTGTTGCCTGCTTTGTAGGTACTCTGTTCTATTGAGATGCTTGCTGGCTTTTTGTTAGCCCCTCTGAATCACATCAGATTCTCTCCATCCTCCCTGCTCTTAGCTCCCCTTTATCCCACCCCACGTCACCCCACCCTCAGGCTCTAGGAACTTAAAGCTCTGAGATGAGACACCATGTGGTGGGATGAGGGAGGTACTAGGTGAGGCTCACCTGGAAAGTGCTCCCTCGTACATTCAGGAGCACCAAGCTTTCCAAGATAATTTCCCAAGCTACTGGAAATATCAGCCACAAGCACAACAATGCAGCTGTATGCTCTGTGCTCACATTTGCTTTCCATGGAGGATTTATTACAAATCTATGGGACTTGTATGGCAAGGACAAAAGTTACACTCGCGAGACTGAGGAAGCAATAAATTGAATCATGAAAACATTTTTCCCAGCTGTGTCATATGTTCTCCTCAGAGTTCCATGATTCAATGACACATGGCACACTCCCCACGGGCAGCCACCCCCGACCAAGTGTTGCCTTTAGCTTCACCTGTGTCTAGATGAGTCGGCACCTCTCATCCAAACTGCATGATGCCTTGAGGTACTCCACTCACCTCCACTGAACCGGTATGATACAATGCTCCAAGAAGAGGACCAGGTGAAGGGAAGATAGTACCAAGGCTTGGGGGAGGGGCCCTGGTGAGAACAGCACTGGGGGTATCAGAAGGGATGAGGGGAGTTGGAGAGAAGAAATGTGGAATAGAAGTATAGCTGATCATATTTCATTAAATACGAGTATGAAATCCTCAAAGAATAAGAAAGCAATTCTACACAAATACAACATTTTAAAAATTAAAACTAAATCAGAAGAGTTTCCCAAGTCTTAGCTGCTTTCTGTTGTCTCTGGACTTCTCTTCATTTAATGTCCCCAGTTGTGGCAGCCATCCAAACATGGAGTCATTTGATCTGTAGAAATACATTTAGGGCTTCTTCAAAGATCCCTCATGTCAAAGATGACATTGCCTCTTTTAGCTGGTCAACATGACTGTGCCATAAGATCCCAGTACCTGGCAGTCCATCTTGGGCTGGGGACCTCTCACCTCTCCAGGCCAGTGTCTTGGGTGAAGAATCTCCCAGGAAGCCCAGGGTTTACATCATTTCTGAGGGTTCCACACCAATTGACCT
Source organism: Peromyscus nudipes (assembly GCA_902168325.1). Taxonomy (NCBI): domain Eukaryota; kingdom Metazoa; phylum Chordata; class Mammalia; order Rodentia; family Cricetidae; genus Peromyscus; species Peromyscus nudipes. The sequence goes on along the minus strand of CABHPH010131187.1, from coordinate 27,965 downwards.
ATATAACCACCTGGGGCAAACCCAAGACGCCACCCATTACAGGTTCTGTTAGGCAAGTTAATGAAGTCCCACCCTCCATTCTGATCCTTGTCAGCAAAATCCATGTTCTCCTTGAACAGGGAGCCCCTCCCTCTCAATGAGTAGAGAGGAAGCACTCTGCTCAGCCACAGAGAACAGACAATGCTCAGCTCACTAACTTTATGTGGGTTGAGTTTCCTGGAAAGAGGCTCTGAAACAGAGCTTTGAAAAAGGAAACTTGTTAGAGGGATCAACCCAAAGGAACTCCTGGAAAGAAAGGAGAGAGCAGGATTGGGTGGATGATGGAGTGGGGCTTCCCCACAGCAGCGGTGGTGGCAGCATCCCTCCGCTGATGGAGAGGCCATAGAATTCTCGGGCTGGGTTGTCCCTTTCCAGAGAGAGGTCAGCCCTGGATTCAGGCCAACCCAGGAAGGAATATGGATGCCCCACCTGCAAAGGGAGGTGCCTGGAAAGAACGGTGCCAGGTACCAATAGTATCCAGGACTTCGGCAGCTAGGAAATTCAGTTTTGTTCTGAGGAGGAATCATGGGGTGCACAGTACCTTCCTGAGCATCAGAAGTCAGGAAAGGCCTACTTAACACCCTCCTCCAGAAGTGAGCACATTTGTTTTGCATGGCAGTTTTGTGTTGTGGTTTGTTTCTTGCCAGCATGAGGTTGGGTGCTGGTTAAGCTGCTCTGCTAGCACAAGTGCCTCCCAAGAGTGTAAGTGAGGTGTCCTTGTTTTTCCTCACTCCACCCGTTACAGTCTAGGTCCTACTTTGAACTTTTCCCATCACTGTCAGTTTAATTTCCTATAAAATGTGATAACAAAATTACGATATATGCAAAGCAATGTCGTTAGAACCTACTGGAGTTTGGCCTTCTTCAAGGTACTACTGTAGTGTTAATAGAACAGCCCACGCTCTATTTTATGAAAGTCTCCTCAAGCACATTATTGTGTCACTTAATAGAAGTGTAATCCAAGTGTGGCTGCTCTGGACCAGGCATGATAGTAGGCAGGAATGTCCAACAATACTGTGACCTAGGTATTGAGGCTTCCTATAAATTACCATCACCACATATGACGACAGTACAGCATGACAGACTTTCAGCACATCAAAGGTTTTATCCCAGCTTTGACAAAGTGGAGAATTGTGGTTGAGCGTCCCAAAATGTCACCATGAGGATAAATTAGAGGTAAGTTACTGTTGAAGAGAGTAGAGTCTTCACAGCAGACATCTCCACAAATACAGGGCCAGAATTATGAGTGATGGGCACTCTGAAGAGCTGACTGATGGTTGTTCCAAACACTCATGAGGAAACAACCACAGATAGGGATGGGACCACAGAAATACACAGTTCAGAAGGTCATCAGGAAAATACTTAGAAATCAAGGCTTTGTCGGGGACACTGTGAGGAAACTCTGGATAGATTTTGAGCAGTTTAAAAAACACTAATCTGGATGACCTCCCAGAGTATTCTCAACACAGATGCTTGCAATAACAGATTTCATTAAGCCCAGCCAATAAACTCTAGCATGTTAATTGAGCCAGTCAACAAATATTTGCTAAATATAATTAAAATGTAATTATTTAAATCACAAAGACTTAGCAAAACACCTCTTGGGAAAGAAAGATAAAGGTAGAAAATGTACTTTATGTTTCTCAAAGGACAATATCGGATCTCCAATGAAAGAAAAGAGGACAGGAGAGGATACAGAGGGGAATTGCAAAGCTAAAGAAGAGTATCACTGCCTAAAATAATGCAAGTAAAGTCTGGAACACTGTGGGGTGAGAAACAAAGGTAACGGATGAGCAAGGTGTCTGTGAAACACTGGACAAGACTAACTGGAAAGTTCAACTCCAGAGAGCGAAGAAGGACACATCTTCCTATCACCACTGCCCATCCAGAAAGAGCACTTCCTGTCCCACAGCCCATCCAGAAAGAGCACTTCCTGTACCACTGTCCATCCAGAAAGAGCTCTTCCTGTCCCACTGCCCATCCAGAAAGAGCACTTCCTGTCCCATTGCCCATCCAGAGAGAGCACTTCCTGCCCCAAAAGCTGAGCTATCAACAAACAAGTTTTGTTGATTATTACATCTTCCATCTCCAAATTTCATTTCCCATAATAACACATATTAATGTGTATACTGATTCTAATTACTGATTCCATTGTTGGGAGCAATAGCCATCTTTCTAGTACCATTTGTCTTGAGCTTTCTTTGTCACATGAAGCAGACCTATGAAGAAAGCAAAACTGTTTTGTTATGTCTGCTTGAAATATTATTTCCATACCTCAAACTTGAGTATTAAAGGACTCTGTGGGACACTGGAACATTGACGTGATTCACATGATGATGGTAGTGACATTCTTTATAACCTTCAGCTGAGAATACTAAGAAGAGGGGCCTTTCTGGTCCATGTGCACATCTCCTTAGTAACCTCATTGCTACTCTTCCCTTCTCTACTGCTTCCTGGTCTTCAGGACATTGTCTCCCAAGCTGATCTGGCCTGATTTCTCTTCCATGTATGCCAGTAAGGATTTAACATCCTCCTTGGACAAACTTAGCCCTTCTTCTCAAAGACAAGCTTAAGCACTGATAGCCATCAAGTTCCCACAGCATTTTATCTCCCTCCTATAGACCCTGATGTACTGATGCCATGCTGAAATTTTCCCTTGACATTCCTGCTGCCCTACTACCGAACCTGCTGATGGTAGAATGAGATTCCAGACAACTCCAAGACACTCACCCTCCAGATCTCTGATATACCTGGTGCTTACTGTTTTCCAGTGGCACACAGATAAAACAACTGAAGGCAGTGCCCGTCCCCCCAACAAAGACAGGGCTGGAAACCCTACTCAGCAAACTTGTCTGTCATCATTCCAATGAACATATTTTCTACCAGGAACTCCAATGCCCCATCTTTACACACCTTGGATAGATAGGCAAATATTTACAGTATGACCTGTCCTGTTACCTTCATGACACAGTCCTACAAATGCAGTCAGTCAAGTATTTACAGTATGATCTGGCCTGTTATCTTCACAGCACAGGCCTACAAATGCAGTCAGTCAAGTGAACTCTGTCTACACTTTCTAGTATCATGAGTATCTCTCCACTCTCTACCCAGTCTGTAATCAAATTTACCAAACCTCAAAGACAGCAAGCAGCAGCCCTGGAATAGCCAGAACTACCAAACATCTGCCTCCTCTGCATCCAGGTCATCTAGAGCAGTAGTTCTCAACCTTCCTAAGGCTGCAATAGTTCCTCATGTTATGGTGACCCCCAACCATAAATTATTTTCGTTGCTACTTCATAACTGTAATTTTGCTACTATGATGAATCATAATGTAAATGTCTGTGTTTTTCAATGGTCTTAGGAGACCCCTGTGAAAGGGTCATTCAAACCCAAAGGGGGTCACAACCCAGAGGTTAAGAACCACTGATCTAGGGTATACAAATGCAGTAACATCTCTAACCAACTCACAGACTGACTTGCAAATGTGCCTCCCCTTAGAATTTAGAGCCTTTTTATTTTTCACTCTTGATGAAAGTTAGCTCAGATATTCTCTCTATTTTCCCAGATTCCCAGTCAGACCCAGAAGCTTGCTAGGAAGTATTACTGCCTCAACAGAAAGAAAAACAGGCCAACAGGCCTGCACCTGCTTTGCATTCATCTTATAACCTGAAAGCCAGTTTGTAACCCCTGCCTGAGTGAGATGCCCCAATATTGGCCTCAGGCTCCTCCCACCAGTGCCTACATGGCTAAGGTGTGACAGAAGTGAATTCCCTTGCTGATTAACTCTACATAGAAAGAAGCACTTCCAATGAGGGGTTTAGATAATTGTTGCTAACTGTAAAACCCCTTTCCAATAGTGCATCTGTCAGCCTCCAGTCCAGACAAACCTGTCCAGAGTCTCACTCGAGTATGCTAGTGTCTGTCCAAGCCCAGGGACCAGCCCTTGAAACGGATGCTTCTTTTACCCCTGTTCTGATAATGTACAAAATTACTACCAAGAAACACAAGTAAACAAGAAGACTATACAATCCAAAAGTTCTGTTTCGAAATAACTGAGATCAAATGAGGTGAGACATGTTCTGAGATGAAGCTAACACCCAAACAGATGTCCCATCAAGAGTTAAGATTAAAACAAGTTACTTGTCATATGAAAGAGCATGTAGCTAGTGTGTTAGTCAGCTCTTCATTACTGTAACAAAAGACTTGAGATAATTGAGGTCATCAAATTAGAAGTCCAAGCATTTATTCACCATTCTAGGCTTGATTCCGAGGAAACTCATATTCCCTGCCCCAGTGGTTGCTATGGGTTCAAGGTGGCAATAAGATTCCAGAGGCACGGCTGACATACAATAAAAGACTGGACAAGACACATAGCAGATGCTCATCTCAGCTTACCTGAAAGCCCACCTTCCCTTGTCACTTAAATGACACAGGTACCACTACCTAGACCAGCACCTAGCTATGTGAGAGACAGCTTCATGCAGAAAAACTACAGGTTCAGTGTCTCACCAGCTCCAGTCACATGGGCCTGAGGACTGAATGCTGATCCAGCTCCCAGCCAGAGCACATACCCCATGGCAGAGCAAGCAGAAACAGCATTCAACATGTGTCCTAGCTCTGCAGTCTCTAAGCGAATCAGGCTGGAAGAAGACAAACTGCTTATAAACATACATCCAGCAGGCATGACCTAGAGCTTCACATAAATACAGGTTTTGTTTAATGTTTTCAAATCCCATTGAATCTATCACATGAGCCCCTTCTTGCCTGGAATTCCAAAGACAGGCCATGGGGAATAAGAGCCAATACAGACAAGGGCTTTTCCTAGGTGCAATCTGATCAGTGCCACCATAGATCTTTATATTTTGCAGCTACCTGGGAAAAGGCAGCATCTTGTAAGGGTTGAGGCTCCTGAGTCATGAGGAGAATAAGAAAGATCAAAGCGTGCTGACCTGGAGGCCCCAGGCTAAGGTCAGGGCTTCAGGGGGTGTTCTGACTCGGGGAAATGAAACACATAAAAAAATAAAAATAAAAATAAATGCAGACACTACAAAGGGCTTCCTGAAAACTCACGAGAAGCAACAAGATATGTTCTTGGACAGCCCACAAGAACTAATCAAAGGCCAGTGGGCTTCTGAAAAGATCACTGTGTGCTTGTTTCAAAAGCTGTCTTTGAAGGTGTTTTAGAAGTCAAGGACACTTCCAGTGGAAGTCAACTGCAAAGTTACTCAGAGTGAAAAAAGAACAGCAACAAAAAGGCCTCTTTGGCCTTCCTAGAGGTAAGCAGCGGGAGCTGCAGGAGACGTGCTGAGGGAAGAAGCCACCCTGTCATCCTGTTAACCTCCGGGGCATGGGCTGCCTTTCCCTGAGGAACAATTCTAGGTCAAGGTTGAGCCGATGGACTTTGCTCCATGACTTCTAAATGTGAGAAAAACTGAGAGATGGCTGAGCAGTGGAATCCCAAAGTGCACCTGCTCAGGCTCCTCTTACTTAATCAAAGGCACACACACTCTGGCTTTGATCCTCTGCAGCAGGGGTCAGCAAACACGCCTCTGGGCCACATCCATCCTTTCCCCTTTTGAGAATAAAACAGTTCTGATGGAACACAGTCAGGATTGGCTTTAAGAACACACAGCCCATGTGTCACAGAGGTCCCAGACTGAGAAAGGCCTGCAATTGGTCAATTGGTCTAATGCGCATTTTTTTTTCAGTACCAGGCATTGAATTTGGAGCTTCTGCCTCTGAGCTATTCTCTGCCTTTTTTTTTTTCACTTTTAATTTTTAAACAACCTCTCACAAAATTGTCCAGACTGGCCTTGAACTTGTTCTGTGTCTTAGTTTAGGGTTTCTATGGCTGTGAAGCATAGACCCCATGACCACAGCAACTCTTCTAAAGAAAACATTTAACTGGGACTAGCTGACAGTTTCAGAGGCTTAGTCTGTTATCATCATGGTGGCATGCAGGCAGACATGGTGCTGGAGAAGGAGCTGGAAGTTCTACCTCTTGATCTGCAGGCAGCAGGAAGTGAACTGACTTGAGCTTCTGGGACTTCAAAGCCCACCCCCTATTGCACACCTCCTCTAACAAAGCTACACCTACTCCAGCAAGTGCACATGTCCTAACAGCGCCATTCCCTATGGGCCTATGGGGACCATTTTCTTCAAATCACCACACTCTGTAATCCAGACAGGCCTTGAACTTGCAATCTCCCTGACAATCTCTTGAGTAGTTGGGATTACAAACCTGAGCGACCAAGCCAATTTCAAATTCGTAATAATTAAAGAGGGCTCATGTTTTCATTTTGCACTCTCTCCACCCTATCATTTAGTCATTCTTGACCACACTGTACCTGTTCATTTATGTGTGTATATGACTGCTCCCACACTGAGGTGTCAGAGCTGTGTATTAGTGACAGGCTATGCGGTCTGCAAAGCTAAAAATGTTTACTAACTAGCCCTTTACAGAAAAAGAGAAGGTCAGCCTTAGCCTTGTGAAACTGTTGATGTGTTGATGGTCACTTTGTCCAGAAGGAAGGTGGAGCGTACTACTGTCCTACAAAGGAGACTATGGACTTAGGCTTAGTCCTCCTGCAAGCTCTGCTCTGCACTTGTAAGTTTATCAGTCCTATGTCACCTTATTTATCACCTGAAACCTCTTCATTACCATATCAAAGTTTGTCCTGTCTTGGGTTTAGAAAGATGGCTCAGTGGTTAGGAGAGTTTACTATCCTTCCTGAAGATCTGAATTTAGTTCCCAGCACCCATATAGGGCAGGCTACAGCCACCTGTAACTCCAGCTTCAGGAAACCTGACACTCTCCTCTAGCTTCCATAGCAACTGTATTCCCATGCACAAATCCATACATACACATACACATAAGTTATATAAATTGTATCTTTTAAGTTTATCCTGTCTTACTCTTCTAGTTTGATCTCTGTTGTTGTGATGAGACTCTCTCACCAAAAGCAACTTGCAGGAGGGAAGGGCTTATTTCAGCAAATACTTCCAGGTCACAATCCATTAGTGATGGAAGTCAGGGGAAGGAACTCAAGGCAGAAACCATGGAAGCAGGCTGATACCGCTTCACTGTCTGACTCATGCTTAGTTAGCTTTCTTATACATCCCAGACTCACCTCCCTAGGGATGTTGTCACCATGAGGGGCTGAGACCTCCCATATCAATTGTCAGTCAAGACAGTCCTTCACAGACATGGCCACAGGCCAGTCTGATTGGAGCAGTTCCTCCCAGGTGACTCTAGGTTGTGTCCAGTTAGTGACAAAAGCTAACCAGCATGCATACTAACTTGCATCAACACTATCTTCACAACTCTCTGTATATTCCATGAGTCTATACCTACAAAAAAGACAAAAGAGTTGGTGGAAATACGTTGATGTTTAATCTTGTGACCATGTGAACTTGTGAATGTGTTACTTAAGTGTGAAAAACAAAATATTATGAAGAAAGTTAAAATACAGTCCTCGATAGTACAGCCCTCCCTTCTCTATGCAAGTGCTATAGTTTGGATTAGAAATGTCTGACAAAGGCCTAGTGCTAATAACTTGTTCCTCAAGGTGGTTCTATGCTAAGGAGGTAGAACCCTTAGAAGGTGGGGACTGGTGAGATGCCCATAGGTCATTATCATGCTCCTGAAGAAAGCTGTGGAATCATGGCTTCTTTTTCTTGATTTCTTCTCATTCCTTAGTTCTGGATATGAGCAGTGTGGCTCTGGTACTCACTCCTGCCATGATGTGTGCTGCCTCATCATAGGCCTGGGACCACAGGGCAAAGTTATGTTAGACTGGAGTCTCTAAAGCTGTGAGTCAAAGTTAAACTTTTTTTCTTTATAAGTTGCCTATCTCGGATAACAGAAAGCTGACAGATGCTAAGAATTGCCTGAAATATATTATCAGTCCCACTTCCTGTTTTATAATTTCACACTATATAAATATCCCTGTCACCAGCAAGTGCCCCAGTTGCAGGACAGCACTTGTTATCATCAGCACTGGCCACCAGCCACCATGAAGCATCTCAGAGACGTTCGCCATTCTCTTGCTTCCTGGGGTCTCCTGAGAACACCATCAAATGGTCTGCCCTCAGGTTTTAACTCCCTGAGCCTTTTGGCTCCTTCCTTAATAGGCCAAGGAAGTTCTTGCATTTAGGCCTCATTCTCCATAAACCATATGCCATTCAAACTTCAGCAAGACATCTGTGGTCGTTTGAATAGGTATGGCCCCCATGGACTCATGTGTTTGAATGTTTGGCCCATAGGGAGTGGCACTATTAAGAGGTAAGGCCTTGTTGGAGTAGGTGTGGCTTTGTTAGAGGAAGTGTGTCTCTGTGGAGGCTGGCTTTGGGGTCTCATATGCTCAAGCTATGCCCAGTGTGGCACACAGTCTCCTTCTGCTGCCTGCAGATCAAAATGTAGAACTCTCAGCTCCTTCTCCAGCAACATGACTTCCTGCATGCCACGATGCTTCTCAACATGACAAGAATAGACTAAACCACTGAAACTGTAAGCCACCCCAGTTAAATGTTTTCCTTTATAAGAGTTGCCATGTTTATGGTGTCTCTTCATAGGGATAGAAGAAACCCTAAGACAATATCTTTGAATAACAGTGTGTTTCACAGAACTGATGAGGACCTCATGCCAACTCACTCTCCCCTGCTTAACACAGTCCATACTCCCTTCTGTGCCTCTTTGCATGTAAAATCTGCTTTCATTAATGTCTGCTCTCTCTCCATATAGTTGGTGTTGAGTTCAGGCTGTATCCTACTTTAAATTACTCCTTATCGTTTCAACAGTGGTTTTTCAGGTTGTATCTTCCCCTGGGAGACTCCATTCTCCAAGCAGCTTTTAACTCCATCTTGAGATAACAGGATGACTACAGCCCCTGGATAGTCATACAGCAGAAAATAAACATCTGTCTGGTACCAACTATCCTGAACACATTGATAAATACTAATACTTGGGAGTGAGAGGAAAGCACCATACTAGTTTATTGGGGTTAAATGAGACTGTAGAGACTCATGAGTGTATCAAAATCATATCAGAGAAACCAGACTCAAGAATTTATCAGGCATGCCAGATGAAAGAAAGGGTATAATTCCCTCACCTGGACCCTATAACATGATCAACACTATTACAGATGGACCAAGAGCAATGGCATGATTCCACACTAACATCACCTGGTAGATTCAGTCTGGTAGATTCACCAAGCACCAGCATCCCCTGACTGCTTTCGGAGCTTTGGGACAGCTAAATTCCCCCACTGTTGCTACAGCTCACTTGTTTGCCTGCCTATCTGTTTACCTGTTTGTTCATCTGGCCCTGGACAGGACCTACTGTTCTCTGCCCGCCCCCACATGTCATGCTGTCTGACCCTGGTTCAGCCTTTTACTTAGCTGCTGAACTCTCCAGCTTCTTTCTCTAAACTAACACAGAAACTCTAACAGCAGATCCTCCCACCAGGGTCAAGTTCATTATCGTATCAATAGAGACTCTTTCTTGGCCCACTCCTGCAACCTCTTTATCTTATATTTACTCTGTAACTCATATTTATGTATGTAGGTGCATAGAAATATTTACTTTGTGATTCGAGAGCTAATATCAGTAACTAAGATCAGAATATAAGAGCCTACTTTCACCACGCCTCAGCCAGGCTACCAAGGTAGCTGAGTAAATGACAAATTTCTGTTATTAAAACCGTAAACCTTGTGAATTTATTGTTATGCAATAAATTCTGACATTGTGGAAAGACACAAGTGTGTCCATCTATGTTTCGCCCCAGTGCGCTCATGACAATTAGCAAAGTCAGACAGCTCCCTTGTGGTGTAGCTCTTTGGCTTGCTTATAAGAGCCTGCACTTCTTTATTTAAAGCATGTCAAGGCATGACACTTGCTGCCATTCCATAGAACTGTGAGGAGGAGGAGGCAGACTTGGAGCAAAGAAGACATATGAGGTTCCTGCCTCAGCTGAGGAATGACGGCATGTCATTAGCCAAGGGGAGACTGCTCTTCTCTAGCAAAGGAGAAGAGGCTGCTCCTGCCAACCAAGATGGTTCTAGAATATTAGCAGCATAGGTTCATTCAAACAAGTAAGCCTCATCTTCAAACGCCCTATCTTTCTCTGTCAAAACACTGACTTTATCACCCTTGCAACCCCTCTGCTGCTATAACTGGGTACCCAGCATTGTCTGTACCTCAGCTTCCCAATAAGTGTGTCTCCTGTGAAACCCCGTGGAGACCCATTAGTTTTCACACTGTAGATAGCAGCTAACTGTCCTGTTAAATTAAATTTTAAGTTTTTCTTAATTTTCTTTTGTTAAGGCCTCTAATTCTACTATAACCAGAGAAGTGACACCCAGATACCCATCATCAACATTGCCCACACTGATCAAGCACCTCGACCATTCTTTTCTCCTCACTGCTTCTCATGTCACTGAGTACCACCTCATGTCACTGAGTACCACCACCTCATGTCACTGAGTACCACCTCATGTCACTGAGTACCATCTCATGTCACTGAGTACCACCTCATGTCATTGAGTACCACCTCATGTCACCGAGTACCACCTCATGTCACTGAGTACCATCTCATGTCACTGAGTACCACCTCATGTCATTGAGTATCACCACAATCCAGGCATTCTTAGCATGCAGCAATATGTCTGCCACAGACTTCAGACAACAAGAAAATCCAGCCTCAAAATCATGTGTGGGTGATCTGCCACTATGGGTACCACTGGTTGTGGGCCCAGAACACTGTCCCTGATGAAGTTTCTGCGCCTCTTCTCTTCCAGGACCAGTCACCTCTGGGAAGCAGGAGTAAGGAGAAAGGAAGGTGAGGAAGTGAAGCCATGAAGCAGATAAAGACCTTGACACAGCTGTGTAAGAAATGCCAGAGCGCCGGTCATCATGCACCCCTCTCCAGAGAGCCTACCTTGGCTCACTGTACCTTCAAACATCCTTCCTATTACAGGAGAATAATAAACCATTCATCCTCTGCTCCTTGCCATCTCCTGTGCAACTAGTGTACGCATTAAAGCTACCACTAGGGGGTGCTGACACCACAAGTACCACCATTCCCATGTCCATCTCTTGATACCCATGTGCAGCTGAGTGAGTGGATGCTAGGGAACTGAAAATCTCTGCTCTGGTCAAGTTGGACTGGGCATTGGAGCATCTAGGGCAATGGAGAAATGCTGAAGGCCAGCTCAGCCTTCAGGAGAAGCTGAAACAACAAAGGGTATCAGAAAACAGGCTTTCCAGGATATCAGCCTGGGCTCAGGAGGTGATCAGGGAGGGGTATAAACTGCATCCAGCAGGGAGTAATTAAGTTGTGATTTAGCTTCTCATTATCCCTATCCACTAGTAGTTTAGCTTTAAAAACATCCATCCAGCTTTAAAAATAAGTCCCTCAGATGAAGATGACAGCTAATTCTGCTACTCACACTCAAAACAAAATAAAATGTTTGATATAATTCTCCTCTAAGTATTAGAGTGAAAAGGGTTTTGAATTTTATTAACCTATTCACTAACCAATTAATATACTCACTTATTAGTAATTTCTTAACAACATATTAATGTGAAAGATAGTGTTTGAAGTGTTGAAGGCTTTACAGTAGTTCCCATTATCTGTGACGGATGTATTCTAAGATATATCACCACCACCACCACCAATGGATGCCTGCAACCATAGATCTTCTGTGTCATATGTTTTTCCCATACATATATACATGTGTTAAAAATTTCCCGGGGAAACCAACAAATGTATATGCACTCCACTTAGGGTACTAATGATGGACCAAAAAACAATTGCATTCAAATCTAGCTTGGTGGATCAATGAGTTTAATCAGGGTTATTTATAGAAGCATGGGTGAAGGTTGACTTAGAGGAACATAGGTAACCTATGGATGACTGAACCACAGAAGGAACAAAAATCTCACCCCAGCAACTGTTAACTACCTTTACATCCTGGGGAGAGAGGGGAGTGGCCTTGTGAGCCACCCACCATGATGGAAAGAATCTTGTGTAGGTCTCCTTTAACTGCTCAGAGATGTTGATAGTTTAAGGAGCCAATGTCATGCCAGGAGGACATGTTTCACAGTAACTCCTATGAGGTTTAATTCATACATTACACATAAAACAAGATCACTCTGGTGGCTAATCTTGGTTGTCATCTTGACCACATCTGGAAGCAACTAAAACCAAAGCATCTGGGCATGCCTGTGAGGGGTTTTCTCTTGACTGGATCATATGAGGTAGAAAGACCCACCGTAAATCTGGACTACAGTTTCTAGAGGCAGCCCATATAAAATGAAGGAAGCTTTTTATCTAATTGCCCTTACTCTTACTGGTAAGTTCATCTATTTTGTTGCTGAATCATTCTTTTTATGGTATTAGAAACCTCTTCCTTTTTTTTTTTTTTTTTTTTGGTTTTTCGAGACAGGGTTTCTCTGTGTAGCTTTGGTGCCTTTCCTGGAACTCACTTGGTAGCCCAGGCTGGCCTTGAACTCACAGAGATCCACCTGCCTCTGCCTCCCGAGTGCTGGGATTAAAGGCGTGCGCCACCACTGCCCGGCTTAGAAACCTCTTCTTTAGTACTCCAACTTAGGCCAGAGACGAGCTGAGACATCCATGGACTGAACAATTACTGAATTTTCTAACTTCCTATTGAAAGATAACCATTGTTGGACTAGCCAGACCGTAGCCTGCAAGCCACTCCAATAAATTTTCTTTTAACATATTTTATATATGTATATATATATATATATATATATATATATTAGGTTCATTTTATAAATTTTGTTCCTTAGAGAACTCTGATCAATACAATCACCAAAATACTTATTAAGATTGTAGTGGTTTGAATGAGAATGGCTCCCATAGGGAAATATATTTGAATGTTTGGTTCCCAGTTGGTGGAATTGTTTGGCAAAGATTAGGAGGTTTCAAAAGCCCATGTAAGTTCTCTCTCTCCCCTGCTCTCTCTTTTTCTACCTGCTGCCAGTGGATAAAAGGTAAGCTACCTGACTGCCACTATGCTTCCCACCATTGTGGTCATGGACTAATATTCTGAAACACTAAACAAGCTCCCAATTATATGCTCTCTTTTATAAGTTGCCTTGGCCATGATGATGTACCTTAGCAGCCTTAGAACAGTAAATAAAACAAAGATGGAATAGTTATAATGGCATACAATAACACACTACCAGCATCATTACTCTTGAATTTGGGGCTATTATTAAATAAAATAAGAGTTACTTGAGGCTAGAAAGATGGTGCAGTAGTTAAGAACACTGGCTGCTCTTGCAGAGAACTGGGGTTTCATTCCCAGCACCCACATGGCAGCTATTTATGACTCCACTCCCAGGGGATCCAGTTCCCTCTTCTGAGCTCAATGACATCAGGTATGCACTTGATAGACAGATATAGTTACTAGCAAAACACCCGCACGCATATTAATTATTTAATTACAGCATATGCAATGTAGAACTGATACACATAGGAATGAGTCACGTAAAAGGAGTGATAGAGAAAACTGGTTCAAGGTTTTATCCCCTTACAATAGCACGAAATTTAAACATAGGCATTACTTAGCTTTTCTGTAAAAGGTTTTATGGAGAAAAAAATTGGGATAAAGGGGGACTACCACAATCGTTCATTCCACATACATTAACATAGGAAGTTACTATTGCTAAACTTGATTTACAAATGACAAAAGAGGGATCCAAATCAATGAACTTATCTACAGATGGCTAGGTTACTATACCAGCCATGGAGACAGGAACCAAAATTATTTTTACTCAAAAAACTCTTCTTTCCCAATTCAATATGACCATTTGATTAATTTATTACTATATTATTATGCAATCTAGACTTTGCAGAGGAAACAAATGAATTACTTACATTATTTTTAAAGTTAGCCAAAACTGGATTTAGCTGGGTTGACTTTGCTTTGACTTTGTCCCTAACACTTCCCAGAGTTCTGTTGTTGCACTGGGGACTCCAGATCTGAGCTTTATCATAATGTAATTACTGACTTTTAACCACCCAGTGCTGAAGCACAATCTGGAATCCCACAAGCCATGATTGAAAGCTTGATCTCTACTCTTAATTGCCTCACAGTGTGGCAATGACATACTGAAGGCTTTGGAGACTCGGGAGTCATCTGGGTGAAATATTGAACATAATTTCCACCAGCCATGACTTCATTTGGGAAATCTTCACACTGTCTCCTGGTCTCCCTAAGCTACAGCTCCATGAAGTGGGAAGACAAGACCTCACTGCATCTCTTCCAGGGCTTGACTGAAAATGCTCTGGCCAAAAAGGTGGAAACATCTGTCAGAGAATTTCTAATATCTTCATTGAATTGCAACAAATAAAACCATAATGGGGTAACAATGTTGAATATGGGGCATTAAAATTTCAAAGATTCTTTGTAAATTTCATCTTCTATATTAAACAAAACAATTTTTAAAGGAGCTTTGTAGTTCCCATTGTTACATCTTTTTTTGTTTATTTGTTTGTTGGTTTTTCAAGACAGGGTTTCTCTGTGTAGCTTTGGAACCTATCCTGGAACTCGCTCTGTTGACCAGGCTAGCCTCAAACTCACAGAGATCTGCCTGCTTCTACCTTCTGAGGGCTGGGATTTGAAGGTATGAGCCATCACCACCCAGCGCATTGTTATATCTTAATGCTCCTTCTCTACTGAAAATATTCAGTGTTTCCCAAAGACTGGGTGACCTATTGATACAAACTATCTGCAGTTAGAGCCTACATCCATAAGACAGCTGACTCCTGGGCTTAGGGCCAAAGTGACCACAGAATAATTCAGAAAAGTTGCAAACCCCGCCCCCTCCCTCCCCGCAACACACCTTTCCAGAACTCTTGAGTCCTTTAGTCCATTGGGCTGGTAGAAGAAGATACCATGAAGTAAGTCATTCAAAAACAAATAAAATTTGTTGCCTATAACTCTCAAGTCTAAACTCAAAGTTCTGGCCAATATGAGATCCAGGATGTGCTTGTTTCTCAGAGATGGTATCTTCTTATTTCTGCCTCAGATGGTAGAGGAGCAGAGCCGCAGCTCCCACAGGCCTCTTATATATGATCAACAACCTCCTTCACTTCCAAAGGGCCCTGCCTCTCTAGAGATTAGAATTTTAGTTTAGACATATGAGTTTGGGGGAGAAAGAAACATTAATACCATAGCAACTAATGATCTTGGGTAGATTTTCTGGGTCCCCACTATGGAACATTTACCCTGTGAATGTGGTGCCCCAAAGCCCCAACAATGACATTTACCTTATGAATATGGTATCCCAGACAAAAGTGGGAATTGGAGCAACAAGATGATGAGATGGTACTGAGCAGTAATTGGGTATGGGAGGGGATGCTGAGCAGGGGAAATGGCTCTAGGCTGCATGAATATCAGAGAGTGAAGTTCTGAGGGGATCTGGTGTTTGACGAAGGAAGTTAATTTGTTAGAAGGATAAATCTCTTGGTGTATCATGGGTGTAGCCAGGCCATTTTATGGTGAATTTCAAGGGGTGTAAATTTTAGCTCTTGCTCTGGGACAAAGTCTACATTATGGTAGGACTTGGTTTCATCAGCAAGGCCCATCATAATTGAAACCACCAACATCATTCCCTAGAATACTTAAAACTGAGGAATAAAATTAATATGAGGAGCCAGAAAGGTTTCTCTGTAAAAGATGGTAAGTATCTTAGGCATTGAACAACACCTGGTCTTTGTTAGACCCAGTGTGGCCATTGATAAGACATCAGATGCTCAAGAGATGGCTAAAGTCCAAAAAGACTTTATGTATAAAAACATGTAGTTGGGGGGATTTAGCCCACAGACAGTGATTTGTAGGCCTAAGTATAAGGTGAATGAGAAGCCTCAGAAATCTCTGAGTTGCCCTCAAAGAGAATTAGAATTCCACACTCCTGACTGAGAATGTGGTGATGTGTGTCATCCCCAACACTCGCTGTCTATGGACTCTTAGTCCACTTCTTTCCCATGCTAGACAAACTCTTCATGCTAGTAATCTGAATTCATCAAGCAAAAGAGAGCTGTTGCGTGGCTAATAGGTTCAATTCTGTTGGAAGCCAAGCAGGTTATGGTCTATCGGCACTTCCACCGTTTCTAGCAATGACAGGTAATAGGAGGGAACTTTCCTCCACACAAAGAAAGCTGGCTTAGCAAGCTCCAGAGAAAAGAGTTTAAAAACACCAATGTTATGTTTGCACTATGTTTATTCTATTAATTCTGACCTTGAAAACTGAAAATCAACTACCATATAATCAGAGCATAATTGCCTGGTAAAGCCCGTCCTTGAAAACAGAACACTGGAATCAGTTCTGAGCTGGGATTCACATAGTAATTAGTCTTAGCCTCGTGAAAAGGCTCAACACAGCAAATCTATGTTCCTTAGTCAATTTGGAATAAATATATTGTACGTTACCAAGGTATCTGATGTATTTGGGCTGAAGAAGTTTTACAATGAAGGAAAGCAAAGATGTGCATTAGATGCATCTGTCACGTGCAACATTTCCTGACAAGCATTCAGACTGCTAAGGTAGAATTTAGAAGGGGACTCTGTTTTTAAATTGTAGACCCCAAATTAGTTCATCTAATTAAGTAATATAAATCCTCCATATTCCCAGGTCCTGTGTCCACAGAATCAATCAGTCATAAACTAAAGATACTTAGGTAAAAATGCACCTGTACTAAAATACCCACTGGATTTCCTTATCTCTGTCCCCTAAGCAATATACCACCATTATTTATATGGCATTTATGCTGTATTGGCTATTCTGGGTTGCCTAGATATAACAGAAAGTAAACAGAAGGATGAACATAGTTTATATGGAAGTCTAATGTCATTTATTTGAGAGACTTGAGGGGCAACAATTTTGGTATCTTCAGCGCAGAGGGAGTCCTAGAATCATTCTCAGAAGTATGGAGGATGGCAACTGTACAGGAATCAGCTCTATAATTACTCATGTGTAAAATCCTAAGAGGACTTTTGAGACAACACAGTTGCCTAAGAATTGAATAGCATACTGTGGACATGAGCAGAATGGCATAAAAGAGTCACACAGTAGTACCTTCTTCCAGGAGCTCAGCCTGTTTAAAGGAAGAGCTCAAAATGTGCATAGCAGAACGAGGAGGAAACATGAAGGGATGCAGACAATGAGCAAACTAAGCAGTCCAACAAGGAATGTGGAAGCTGATGGAGCTAACAAGCGCATTGGGGACAAAACAGAGGAGTTGTCAAGTTGCAGCAGGCAAATGTTGATGTGCGTGTGCATCACCTGGGGTCTTGTTTACATGAAGATTCCAATTCAAGAGTCTGCAATGCAGGCTAAGATACTGCACTTCCTACACGTACCTGAGGAGCAGAGACGCTTGCTATTGGTCACAGCTGAACATCTGAATATCAAGGTTCTGTGTCCTTAGTCATTACAATTGGGTAGTGATGGGTTCAGCACGGAAACTAGACCCTACCCAGAATTCCCTCCAACTCTGCCATGCCAGATGACACAAGGGAGGCTGGGAAGGATGTTTGCAAGGTTGTGTTAGTGATTAAACCTGACTCTCTTTCCAGCATACATCTCTCTGTGTAGATCTTATTTAAAAATAATTGATAGCTGGAGAAAGGCTTTTGTTTGGTTAGTTTTCATTTGCGAGAATGTAGGCAAGGGCAGAGACAGAATCTTTATGAATTCCAATTGTGGGATGACATTCCCAAGTCAGGATCCTTTCTTTCATATTAATGATAATTTCACAGTAATCTCATAATGCATCCCTGCTGAATCTTGGACTTTGCCAGGAAGCAGTAGAGGTGAACTCAGCAGATCAACAAATTTCCTGTATTTTCAACAATTTTTAATACACTGAATTCTCTAGAAGGTCAGAGCTGAGGGACCATGTTCTCAAACAAGTGAAGGTTCTTAGTCTGGAAGAAAAGGAACAAAATGTATGGACCTCACAGGGATCCCTGAAAGAAGCCAGTAACGTGATCTACTTCATCTCTGTGTATCTAGGTGTATCTCCAAGTCAACAATTCTAACTGTGATCTCAGCTAGACCCATCAATCTGATGGCCTAGTCTACTTCCAGCTTTGGTTTGGTGTTGAACATTCCTATGTGAGTCCTGCACCAGAAAATGGTCTTAAAAGGCGTTGAAAAAGAGGGGTGCTGCACTTTTGAGTCCACTGTGTCCTACCTTCCCATAGCTTTCAAGATGAAGGACAATTGAACCTTTCAGAAACTACCCAGGCAATTAAAACAGCAAGACCCCCAGGCTCAGGTGATGCTCATGTTTACTGTAGTGTTTTTCTGGCCAAATTTAACTGCATCTTAAGTGCATGATAAATGTTTTGCCCTATGTTCCAGAGTTCTGTCTCTCCACCCAGCATATTTATGGAGGCCACTACCACTATCTTCACAAACATATTCCATAAACATCTCCTGACAGACCCTCTGGAGTTCTGTACTTAGATATCTGCTTAGCAGCCACAACTAAAATGTTTGTTGGGGGCTCTGCTGCTGGCCCCCCTCCAAATGGGCAGACCTGGGAATTTGTAGCCATACATTTAAATAGCTTATTTAGCTGTGCATGTTCCACATTAATTGCTTCTGCATTCGATTGGATTTGTGCTTGGTAATTTTCTCCTTACACAGAGAATACAGATAAAATTTGATGGACCATGCTGGCCCTGGGCCGGACAACTGCAAAACTCTTTGCCTTGATGATGATGAGCATAGAGGATATCACAAACCAGGGGAGCTACTTGGGCTCCCTATTCCAAAGAGTGGTAATGACACTTGCCTAATTTATCATTTATGCTTTCCTTTTAGCTTCTTCCATGGATTTTGTTGGCAGAGTCTGTAGGGCCTCCCAATTAGAGGATGCTTCTCTGGAAGTTCCCTGATGAGGGAACAAGATAACTACTTCCTATTATATTATTCCCTGACCCCCAACAAATAGCTGGAGATACTATCAGGGAATTTCACCAGCCCTAGGACTTTGTCTTCTATATATGCCACAAACAATCTTAGAAATACTGCCTGACAAGAATATGTTGTGTTGAGATGAGTTACATGAAACTAGAGTTAGTCATTAGCAGGAAATGACTTTCTCTTCATGCCATGCTCTGGTTCAACAAAGGTTTATAGTTTCCCTTCTATTGGCCAGTACTTGACGGGGAAGTATGTATATGTCTGTCATGCTCACCCATATATTCACACATACAGATACAGAGTGACTGTCTAAGAGAACATTTTAACCTGAACATTGTTAGTGTTGTAATCACCAGTGGCAATGCCAGACACTGAAGAATGCAGATTGGTATCAGGGGAGAGTCTACATAATGGCTCTGGGCATTTGGCATGAACATACGTGTTGTTGTGGGTACCTCTTTTGAATACTGAATGATTGGGACTTAAGGACAATGCTGAAATGTATTAACGGTAGGCTTGGGCCTGTTACCAGTATCACTGCATTAGGGAACACTCTGGCTTTCTTTGACCATTCAGCCTGAGCTTCAAACACGTCCTTGGTGCTTTGCCAAGATCTATGAGACTGCTTTCACTGAGATGAAGAAGACAGGACACCATGGTTTTCCATGTGGCCAAGTACAGATGAACCTTCAAGGTCGGTGGCATCTGAGCAAGAATTCTGTAAACATCATCATCCTGGAACAATTTGGTTCTTCATAAAACATTAGCAGAAATTTAAAAAGTCAGTGTCTGAAACCCAAATGACTCTTCCCACCAATCCCTCAAAACCCACACTCTTTTCCCTCCATGTTTCACTGCAGTAAGGGATCCCACCATCCACCCAGTTGTGCAAGCTGAGTTGTGCATCCTTAGCCCTTCCTTCACTCTCATTACCCCAAACCCCAGTCTATCAAGTCCACTAGGTCTCACAATGACACCACGATTATTCTCACCCAGTTATCTAACTACTTAGCTAAACTAGTAAAGTAGCCTGAGCTGTGGTCTCCCAGCCTCTACCCCTGCCCCATCCACCCAACCCATCCAGCCAAGTCCATTCATTACACATGCTACAGTTTAGATATGTACACCTTGTTCCAACTAAAATGCACGTAACTGCTTAATCCCTCAAAATATCATTATCAAAGTGTGAGACCCTTAAAAAGGTGTTTAGGACATAGGGTACCACTCTTGTAATTGTTATAAAGTGAGCCTGACCCCTGCTTCTTGGTCTCTCTTGACTATGTGCTCCTTCCAAAAGACTGGCCTCCCCTTTCTGCTTCTCTTTCATGAAAGGATTTAGCACAAGGATCTCACAAGGGGCTGACCAGATGTAGTCCCCTAATCTTGAATAGGACCATTAGATAAAATAATCTTTTTTTCTTTATAAATTACTCAGGCTTCAGTATTTCACTATTAGCACCACGATATAAATTAAGACAACAAGAATCCAATCTAAAACATTAATTAATCTATCATGTTAGTCCTCTGGTCTTTCACTGTCTCTCATCTCCGCAACACAACCTTGGACTCCTTTCAGTACTATTTGGGGTACGTGGGGTTAGTAGCCCATTTCAGTTTTGCCCTCTCATTATCTGCAGTTCTACTCCCTTGGGTAATATTGGCCAACCACAGCAAGCCCACTCATGACCCCATTCTACCTGACACACGCTTTATCATCCTCAGAATGAACAATTCATGCCAAGCCCTTCCACGTCTACTCAAAGAAATCATTTATAAGACTCTTAGGAATGCCTTCTACAGGCAACGTTTTTATAGTCAGTGTTTTTCATGCCAATTACCTAAAGTCCTATTTGGTTCCCTTAGTCAACATTTCTAGTCCATGTGTAGAGTCTTTTCTCATTAATATTTAGGGAGGAAAGGAAATATGTCACTGTATACTTTTAAAAGGCAGGGCAAAGGAAAGGCACAGAGTTTGTGCCTTAGATTCATTCAGAAGGTAGAGATCTTTTATTTCCTTTGTTATTGTTTTGTTTGGTTGGTTGATTTTTTGAAACAAGGTTTCTCTGTGTAGCCCTGGATATCCTGGAACTCATTCTATAGACCAGGCTGGCCTCAAATTTAGAGATCCACCTGCCTCTGCCTCCAAGCGCTGGAATGAAAGGTGTGTGCCACCACACCAGTTTGGGATTTTCCCAACATGCACATACATAAACACATACACATACACACACTCACATGTACATCCATCACTCCAAAAGTGAAGGCATAGCTTAAAGCATCAGAACTATACAGGAACTGAACTGAGAAACATATGAGAAAAGCCTAACCATGTGGGCTATGCTACATGATGCCTTTCAACACACCAAGTCTCCCCCCACACTAGTGTCTGAGCATGCCCCTTGTCCCAAATAGCCAGATATCTTTCTACTAACAACTTGTTTCTGTGTCCATTTTCACTGTGCAATTAGATTTTTATAGCCCTACATATCAGAATCCAGAATACAATAGACTTGAGATGGAAGGGAAAAAAACTAGCCTGTGCTTTATTTCTTGGGCTGCTTCAGCTCTGTCCATGACTTATAACACCAGACCAATATCTTTAATCTCTCTGTCTCAGTTTTGTTGTATAAGAAATGGGGAATGACTCACATGGGGTTGTCCTTCCATCTGCTCAGATGACAAATGAACGGAGCAAGCTGACAGCTCCAGCGCAGCAAATGGGTAATAAATTGCGGTGACCCAGACACACACTCTCTTCTGATAGGAGGCTCATTTGTTTAATATTTTGTTAGCTTAGTTATTAAGCATATCTACTCTCTGATTAAATGAACAGAAAGCTCTGGTATTTGGCTGAGCTGATGACATTCAGAAGCCCCCACACATCCTCCTCTTCCCATATATAACTGTCACGGCCAATGCAGGCTACATTGTGTGTTGGAAGGCAAAAAGATTCGATTTTCATCCTTCTTAAGTGAGATAAAATGTGAAGAACGAACAAGATAAATGGGTCATTTCCCTGGCAGGTTCCGCTTATTAAGATCTCATTTTGAATGCATGGAAACTAATCTCTGTTATGTTGAGGTTTTCCCACACACACACACTAAACACAACATTACATTGATGCTGTTGATATCTGAAAGTATTCATGGTCAATAGAGGCAACAGGTTACAATTAAATTAAAGAAATAAGAACTAATTTCTTTTCAGACAGAGTGACTTGGTATCACTAGATCAATTTCTAGATGGTCAACCCTGATCTGATTTTCCTGTAACCAATTGTTCTTTTTCTTTGCATTAATAATTGGCAGCAGCAAATACTGGCAGCTTACTACAATTACATTATATACCTAGCCATGAGCTATGTCTAATGATACAAACAGCTCTTAAAGCACAAAGGATTTAGAAAACAAAGATTTGTGTCCCAATCCCTTAAAAAGTCTGGAGAAAATATGTTAAGAAAAAGAAATAAAATGTGTTCTCTTATAATAGCAATTTGAACATATATGACAATATATCTCCTTTTTAGTTGTACCCTAATTATCACTAAGTGTCCAAAATTTCATAAAATTGGAGAAGAACCTATTATCAGTGGTGAAATAAAGAAATAATAGTACTCCCATGTCAGAAATATAGGAAATTTTTGTTTTTAAAGTTAGTATACAAAGTAATGAGTTTCAAAACATTTTTGTATTTATCTTGCCCCTATATTCCCCTCCCCATACCTCTACTCCACCATCCCCTCCACCAATTTAACTGCCCCTCCCCCCACCGTTCATAGCCTAAGTAACTTTTTAATGACATCCTATTTAATAGCCCTTTCCTCCACAATACTGCTGAGGTCTCTTCCTTCCTATCAACTACCGACAAAGTTGAGACAAGAAGCCTGAGCAGAATCTGTCAATATCATGCCTGAAAGATGTGTGGGAGGAAAATTAGGCTAAGTCTCAGAACAACCAATTGACCCACGAAGTTTGCATGGGTGCTATGGGGAAGCAAACAGACATCCGGTAAAGTCCAAGCATTGGCCAGTCCAGAGACAGAATTGTCCTCCTAGATATGATCACCTCTGACCCCGTTAAAAAAAAAAACAAACTACAGAGATCCTGGGATTCAAAAAAAACAAAAATAGAAAGAGCCTTGTTAAAACACTCCTAAGCATTCAAGATGGCAACATAAAAGTATTAAAGCAATGCTAGAGCCCTCTTGAACTTGGAGTCCTATATAAGTACATAATCAAGCATGGATAAAAGCAGCCCTTTGTCTTCACGTCTATTTATATCAGGGACGACTCGGGGTCACACTTGCTTCAGCATCTAAGGACAACCTGCTCATCACCCCTGTATGGGTTTGTTTTTATTTTCAGCTTGTCACAATCTTGAGTCACCTGCGGAAAAAAGAACTTTAGTTGAGGAATTATCCAGATTAGATTGGCCTGTGGCCACATCTGTGAGAGATTTTCATGACAGATGATTGATGTGGGAGGGCCAAGGCCACTGTGGGGGACACCATCCCTAGGCATGTATGGAATGTAGCTGAACATGAGCCAGTAATCGGTGTACCTTCTGTTTCAGTTCCTGCCCTAACTACAGTGATGGACTATGACCTGGAAGTAGAAGCCAAATAAGCCCTTTCTCCCCAGGTTTCTTTTGGTCATGGCATTTATCACAGCAACAGAAAAGCAAACTAGAAGAACCCTCACATTGAAATTTGCATTCTCTTTCTGTTTCACTACGTTCCTCTGAAGAACATGACCCATAGGCAGGAAACCTTCCCATCTCCCGAACTTCTTCTCCTCTTCTTCTTTAACCTTGCTCTTCTGTGAGCCACTAACTCCCACAAAGCCTTACCAAGTGATGCCTGTTCCAATGACCTTCCCCACTGAGATGGGAATGGATCAAGAGACCTCCTTGACCCACCCAGTGTGCTTCCAAACAGTTCTTCTCACATCCCACTGAGAGGCCGTTCATCCCTCTCAAACTTGGAGTCTACTGATCTACTCATAATGACCACATTACATGTAATTGCACAACCATCCCAGAAAATTATTGTTATAGATCAGATGATCAGGCAGACAATAATTGGGCTGGCTTTGGGTTATTGATTGATCCATGGACAGCAAGCATCACCTCTGAGGAGATGAAACAAATCATTGGTTTGGGGATGAAAATGAAGTTGACATTTTCCATTCTAAGCAGTTGAGGCAATTATAACCCTTCTACTTCATGTAAAGACAAATTATTTGCAATTAAAGTAAAATGGTTCTGAAAGTGATGGGATCTCTACAGACATAACAGCCACATTAAAATTAGCAAATGACATTTTAAAAAAAGTCAGAAGGAGGAGGCTCATGAGTTCTAGGTAAGTCTTGACTACACAGCAAAATTTTGTCTAAATAAATAAATAAATCAGATCTGTTGATTATTACCTATTACCCCTGTTTTCCCCTATGTTATGGCTTTCTGCTGAGTCCATTTATATTCTATATTTGGTCATTATTGTTACTCCTCATCAGAGAACACATGTTCTTTCTTTCTCTTTTTAAACTGCTGTGGGGAATCCCTAGTACCTGATCTATTTTTGACAACCTAAATTAGAAAATCAAAAGAGATCCCTGAGTGAAACTAGAGCAATCAAACAATGCCCTTAGCCACTTACTCTAATGGTTTTATTTTGGTTTTTTGTTTTTGTTTTTTTGTTTGTTTGTTTTGTTTTGTTTTTATTGAACTATATTGTAACTTTGTTTTTTTTAGTTTTTTTATTTTATAATTTAATTTAATTTTACATATCAGTCACGGATTCCCTTGTTCTCCCCCTCCCGCCCCCCCCTCCCTTCCCCCCAGGCCACCCCCCATTCCCATCTCCTCCAGGGCAAAGACTCCCCTGAGGATTGAGTTCAACCTGGTAGATTCAGTCCAGGCTGGTCCAGTCCCCTCCTCCCAGGCTGAGCCAAGTGTCCCTGTATAAGCCCCAGGTTTCAAACAGTCAACTCATGCACTGTGTACAGGACCTGGTTCTACTGCCTGGATGCCTCCCAAACAGATCAAGCTAATCAACTGTCTCACTTATCCAGAGGGCCTGATCCAGTTGGGGGCTTTTTAATTCAATGTCAATGAAAAGAAATTGTGACCATCCTGCAAGAGTAAATATACTACCTCAAATGAACAAAAAACAGAATGGATGATTTCTTAAAATCTGACAGGAAGTAATTAGTTCTACAAGGCTTTTTAGGGTAAATATTGTGACCTTAGAACTCATCCCAACAAATTTCAGCTCATATATGAGAATCTCAGTATTGTTCCAACTCTGTCTGCCATGTGTATGGTGCTTCCTGAAAATATACACATTCCACATTGCAAAAGATGAAGAAAAAATTAGAATTAGGAAATCATAGCATACAGGAAAACTACAATTAGTAAAACACATTTTCCGAAGAATTATTGTCATCATTGTTATGAAATTTATGTAAGTGTTAACAATAAGCATTGTGTTAAAGTTCACAAATAAAGTCCCAAACCGTGTGTCTTAGTTACCTTTCAATTGCTGTGACAAAACACTATGACCAAGGCAACTTATTAAAGAAAGTGTTTAATTTGGGGCTTATGATTCCAGACAGTTAGAGTCTGGCCACCATAGCAGGGAGAATGTAACAGGCTGAGGCTGGAGCAGTAGCTGAGAGCTCATGTCTTGACCCACAAGCATAAGGCAGAGAGAGCTCACTGGGAAGGCAGAGTCTTTTGAAACCTCTGAAGTGACATTGCAACAAGGCCACACCTCCTAATCTTTCCCAAACAGTTCCACTGCTGCAGAATTAAACAGTCACACATATGAGCCTATGGGGGCCATGCTCATGAAAACCACCACACCTTAAATTTGTAAGGAAATGTGGTATACAGTAGAGGAAAGGAATAGAAAATATAGGAAGAAATAAATTAAAATCTTATTAAAACTTTAGCTTATACCAGAGTAAAAAAAAATACCACTTCATTCTTGAAGTTCGTGTGCATGTGATTTGAACGTGAAATAGCCCCCACAGACTCATGTGTTTGATCACTTGGTCTCCAGCTGGCATGGTGGAGAGGTTATAGGCCTGCTCCACTTCCAGCCTGGACTCTTTGACTCCTAGTCCTCCAAAATGTGTGTTCTAGCCACATGCTCCTTCAGCCATGAAATCCTCCATGATTATTGCCATGGTGGACTGTGTGCTCCTACACTATGAGCCTAAATAAATCATCTTCCCTTTAAGTTGCTTCTCTCAGCTGTGGGGATCCAGACTGACCCATGACTTTCTCTGCGGCCCTGAGGAAACAACAAGGGATACTTTTGTTCTGTGTCCCTACCTAGGAGTTGATTTGGCAAGGCTGGGTCAGGGCTGGAGCTGGTGCCTTATAGGAGTCAAGGCTGTGACTTCTTCCTCCTGAGCTGTGGTTATCATTCCTTAGGCAGCTATGTCTCAGGTATCTCTTTGCCAATTTGTCTGACTTATCTCTCTGCTGACCTTGACCATTTTCCCCTGTGATAGTATATGTGATGCTGTACTTCTTAATAAACTTGCTTGGCATAAGTCATCAGCTTATGCAACCCCCTGGACCCAGATCTCCCTTTTGTCTTCTCTATTTCTCATCCCTGGTCCTTTCACTCAACACCTTGCCTTTTAAGACCCTTATTCTTGCAGGTTCAGGTTACTCAGTATTCTGCCACATCTACAGTAATGAATATGCCAGGTATGCATATATATATATATATATATATATATATATATATATATATATATATAAAATCATACAACTAACCAGGAGCAAGAGAGGAGGTTAACAAGGTAGCCCCAAGAACTTACCCTGAGTGATCTCCGGATTCCAGCTGGGTCCAGTTTCTTAGAGTTCTGAGAACCTGGCACAATAGCACCACCACGTGGAGGCTCACCGTTTGGTACTGGAAGCCTGTGGGGATATTTTAGATTCAAACGACAACACAGTGTTACATTCTATTCGCCCAAGAAATTCGTGTTTTGTTTGATTTGTTTTTCCGCCTACATGGGGCCACCATGCAGTGACGCAATGAAGCATGCGTGTCTATATGGCTGCCCACCTACACAGCAAATAGGAATTGGCTTTGTAATCCTAGAACACTTATCCAAAACCAGAGCAGACCCCCTTAAAATGAGAGCTGGTCACCACACCCCAAGCCCATAAGTCCTTCCCACAAGGCAAGGTTAAGACATCAAGTAAGATAAAAGTCAGGACAAGCAGACATGGCATATCTTAAACAGAATCTGCTCAGATTAAAGTCACCCAGAAGAAGCACAGCACCAGCCTAAACACCAGCCCTGAGAAGTTTTTCATGGTTTCCCCTTCCTGAGCCCAAGACTCACACACAGAATGGCAAGCTCATCTCAGCTGCCCTGGGTCCAGTCTGCTCTCACTCCATCGTGGGGGAAGAGGCCTTTCAATAATGAGGTCTTTCAGATAGTAGCACAGTCATGCTACACCCAGCACCCTTAAAACAATGGCAGCTGTTTGAAATGATAATGGAAATTTCTGGGGAACTAAAGGAAAGAAGGAAAGCAGATAGATGGTCATGTGGTCCCAAGTAGATAAAAGATGTGTGAAAGGAAGGAAGGAAGGAAGGAAGGAAGGAAGGAAGGAAGGAAGGAAGGAAGAAAGGAAGAAAGAAAGAAAGAAAGAAAGAAAGAAAGAAAGAAAGAAAGAAAG